>CM062291.1:147360667-147445214 GCA_031216915.1 Pictodentalium vernedei | reverse complement strand
GACCTGTAGACTGTGCTTAAGGTTTTTGGGTCTCAGGCTCTTGCAGCCATCATGGTTGACCGGTCACGACCAAAAGGGTACGTTCTCATCTAAACATAATCTCAAACCTGTATATGAAATTTCGGGATGGTCGGACAAGAACTACAGGGTGTAGCCTGTGCTAAAGCAAAATGTGAACAGACGTACAGACCAACAGACTTCTGCACCTGTGATGGCAATAGCTTCTCTTGACTTTGTCAAGTTAAGCTAAAAATGGCCTGAGAAACAGAAGATCTATTGTGGGGGCTTAAATTCCTTACTGCATTACAGAGAAAAGTGACAACCTGAAATGTTAGAACTTCTGCATGAAAGTTCTGATTTGAATAAATTTTTGTATGAATGTTTAGCAACATGGAATACATCACATATAGTACGGGTTTTTTTCTCGTGCAGAAATTGTGCAAATTAGATGAACTTTGATTTATTCAGTGCTACTTATACACTGTAAGTGCACATGTCAATACGGCTCGGGCTAGAGGCTGTATTTATGAACCGATCTTCACAAAACTTCTTGGATACCTTTGTTATCACCTTGGGACAAGAACGAGTGTTTCTGTGTGCGGTCCAAAATTCAAGGTGGCTGCCAGTGGCCATTTTGTACCGAAATTAGGTCCAATCAGTTTTTTGTCACAACTTCTACACAGCTCATATTTGTGAACTGATCTTCACGAAACTTCTTGGGTACCTTTGTTTTCACCTTGGGACAGGAATGAGTGTGTTTTGGGGTGCCTTTGTTATCACTGTGCTATGAGAACAAATATTTTGGGGTTCAGTCAGACCCACTCTGGGACTCGAAAGATTTTTTTCTAGTTTAGCATCTGACTGTCACCCACCTTTACAATACTTTAACTATACATTTGTTACAGGCAACGGTCAGTATTATGTACAGACCGTTACAATACTTTATATGTACCTTTGTTATCAGGTCATTACCTAGATGTTTGTCATTGCTGTGTCACATACTATACATGTACATGTCTTTGTCTTGACAAGTTGAGCTACAGTGTCATTGACACTTTCATTTCTGTCTCTTATTCCCAGTTGACAGAAGATCTCTTCTCAGTCGATTTCTCATGGATTTGTCTCGCTATTTGCACGGCTTACGCTTGGTTTGCGACTGACGATTGTATTACCAATCGTATTTCTGCCCACGAGGTATGTGCATTGTCTACTTCTTGGGCTTACTTTCAGTCACAGGACCTTTTTACTATGGGCTCTTTTTCTTCTGCTCAGGCTGTTGTCTACCCTAGCCATTAGGCTTCTTACAAGGTCAGTTCCAGCTCTGTGCTGTTACTGCCCTTTCTGTCTGTGTGTCGCACAGAAACATACACCTCATCTCTCATTGTCTTTTACTAATGATTGTGATGCTATGGTTTAATAGGCCTAGGGACCTCTTTCTGTGTCTACAGTCCCAGTGCAATTGGGTTATGTAGGGGTTGGTTATGTGATTCCCTCCATCCTATTGTCTATTCAGCCTGTAGTAAACAATTGTAAGGTAGGTTGATAAGAAATTTAAATTTTATAGTGAATTTCATTTCTTATTACACCTACCACAATTGTTTACATGTTGGCCCTCCCATCTTCTTATTCAGGTAAGAATTCTTCCTCCCTGCTGATCACATAACTCCAATGTTGGTGGATTCAAAATAATGATTCATTAGTTACTGCCTGTGCACTGGTTTCTGGAAGCTGTGGATTTGTACTAAAAGAAGAGCATCCCCTACTTGGTGTGTGCCGGTGGCGCTCGACCCAGTTTTGGCTTATTTTTTCTTGGTGCTTTTGCACCACTTTTCTTTCCCACCACTTTTCTTTCCCAATTCGCTTGGGAAAGATCAAAATAGAGAGTATATTTTCAGAGTTAGGGTCTTCCAATGTAGTGCATGCCTGTAGTAAACAATTGTGGTAGGTATAATAAGAAAAGAAATTTACTATAAAATTTAAATTTCTCATCTGTTTTATTTGCTAAAACCAGATTTAAAAGATAATTCCAGCAATAAAATGTGCAGAATAGTTTTCATGGTACCACTTTCCTGGATACTCTACAAATTTGATGTGGTTAATGAAGAGCATGTATCTCTTTTCTTTCGTATTTTTAACTGGATGACCTTGATTTGTGTTATTATTTTTAAATGTTTAGTTGTGCTTACATTTATATCATTACTATTTTAACCCTTTACCCAACATAATGGCACAAACCCGCCAGCCCTATTCACAAAAATCACCAATTAATTTTCATTATTTTTGTCTCAAAAATATAGTTTATGACCCCTCTTTGGAACAGGCTCCTCGAGCTCGTTCCAAAGAAGGGTCAAAACCTATGTTTTTGAGACAAACAATGAAAAAAATTAGTTATTCAAGACCTTTGTTTACAAGTGTCGTCTGCTTTTCATGTTAGGTAAAGGGTTAATCATTTATGGAAATAAGGGGATCGACATTTCAGATGTTTTAGAATATATATTCTTCCTTGATGTTCAGTAAATGCACATGCAATGTAAAGTGGGTTTGTCCCAGCTATTTAAAACTTGCAAACAGTTGATGGCAAAACTTACCAAAAAGTTCAAGTGTAGCTTTCCTCACATAATACATCTGTTCCCACATTCATTTGATTTTTATCAAATAAATGGTATGATGTTATTAGATGTGTTAAAAATATGTATCATTTTTCACTTCCTTGATTTCGTAATTTATTTTACCATATTGAAATTTCATTTCAACTGCATACAAATGTACATGCACATTCTGCCAGGTGCCTGAAACACTAAAAACATTTGCAGTGTAGCTCACGCTTGAACTTCCTAGCTTTTTTTTGTTGTTTTTCCTTTTTAGCTTTTGAGGGTGGTGGAGGGGGGAGGGTCTGGAAAAGATAAGGAGCTTTTTCGGTGTTTACTTCATTTTGTGTTTAGTAGTTAGCTTTTTATTTTTTTAAGTATAAATGTACTGTTATTATACATCTAATAAAAACTGCTAACCAGACAAGCTCATTCCAATGAGGGGGGTGGGGAGGGGGGAGGCATGATATGATTTTGTTGAAATTTTTGTTTTAAATCGTTTTCAACTGTTTAATTTTCAATTTTCAAAATATACAGTAGATGTGGCCAATTTTGTTTTAAATCGTTTTCAACTGCTTAATTTTCAAATTACGCAGCACATGTGACCAATTTCGGTAGTTAAAGAGTTAACAGTAAATTAACAATGCTGCAGCAAGTATTCAATCAAAATTTAGTTTGTCATGTTTTCGTAGGAAGTACACTATGTTCCTACTAGTCTATGGGGAAATTCAGAGTCAGCAATGGGATATATCACCATTGACAATGACCATTTAACTAATTCTTTCAACATTACTGCTTATCAGTGTTGGATGTTTGCTAAGCATTACAATTTGGTTCACAAAAACTGCTAACCATATTTTTCACAACAAATTGAACCCTATGTACCCCTACATAGAATGGTATTCAATGTCGATTTACCATCTATCATTAATCCACTTATCTGTTCTCTGTCCATCATCCTTAGCACAATGTGAGTAATATATATATCCACAAATTGCAAGCTTATGAAACCTGACTATAAAAATCAGTTCATCCCAATATCATGAGCTGACATTTACAAAATTTCTTTTTTTTAGCTCACCTGACTGAAAGTCAGTGTGAGCTATTGCCATCACTTGGGGTCCATCGTCCGCCGTCCATCGTAGGTAAGCTTTTACAAAACAATCTTTTCCTCACAAACCAGTGGCACAAATTGAAACATATATGGGCCACATCATCTTGGGGGTATTCTGTTTTAGTTCTGTTCAAATGGGGTCTCCGCCCTTTTGGGGCGTCATCTTATGTCCAAATATGATGAAATTCTTTAAAAATCTTCTTCTAATGAAGCACAAGTGGGAATGCTTTGATATTTGGTATGAAACTTCCTCTGGTGTTCAAAATTAAAAGTTGTTCAAAGAAAGTTGATAGGTCCATATTTGGGCTCTCCATGGGATGGGCTCACTTTTGAGCTCCCCTGAAAATTTCTATTTCAAGAACCAATGGAGCGATTTGAACCAAATTTTATATGTGGCATTAGGTGACCCTAAGTACTTCATTCATGTCAACCAAATGTTTTGCTGTTCCCCATGATAACCCCCGGAGCTAAAAATAGAACTAAAATGAAAAGTCCAATATTTCCCAAAATGTGTGGACTAGAGATTTTGTAATTGGTATGAAGCTTTCTTCTGAGCAGTTGAAACAATTGGACAAAAAAAATTGCTGGCAAATCTGTCATATGGTCTGTTTTTGGTGTTGTGAAAATATGATGACTCAGCATTTTTTAACACGGGAAGTCAATGGGAAAAAGATTACATGTTTACCTTTTTTAAAAATATCTCCTCTTCACAAACCAATGGCCCAAGTTGAAACATATATGGGTTACATCATCTTGGGGTTATTCTGTTTTAGTTTTGTTCAAATGAGGTCTCTTCCCTTTTTGGGCTTGGACTTGGCCGTATGCCCAAATATCGTGACATTCAGTAAAAATCATCTTCTCATGAACCACAAGTGGGAATGCTTTGATATTTGGTATGGAACTTCCTCTGGTGTTCAAGATTAAAAGTTGTTCAAAGAAAGTTGATAGGTCCATATTCAGGCTCTCCAGGGGATGGGCTCACTTTTGAGCTCCCCTGAAAATTTCTATTTCAAGAACCAATGGAGCGATTTGAGCCAAATATAATATGTGGCATTAGTTGACCCTAAGTACTTCATTCATGCCCCCCAAATTTTTTGCGGTTCCCCATGGGAAAACCTGGCACTAAAAATAAAAAAAAATGTCCAATATTTCCCAAACTGCACTGACTAGAGATTTTGTTTTTGGTATGAAGCTTTCTTCTGAGCAGTTGAAACAACTGGACAAACAAATTGCTGGCGAATCTGTCATATGGTTCATTCAGATTACATTTTCTCCATACCCATAACCTCAGCAGTTTAGGACAACTTGGTCCAGGTGAAAGTTTTAGGCTTTCTTGAGCCTCTAGTTTCTATTCTCAATGTTTTTCAAATAAAAATGTTATCATTTAAGAAGATATTGAGTTGTGCAGTTGGTACAGAGATTGAAAGAATTGATCTTATGGTATTTTCAAGACCAGACTTTATTACGACTGTTAATTTTTTTGGCTTGGTGATTGATATTTGGTTTAACCGCTCGCATGCTGCTGGTGGATATTCCTGCCCAGAACAGGTTTTCTCTTACCACTGAATAAAGTATAATTTTTTCACATTTCTGTAAATTGGATGGATTTTTTCTCCAATGATTTCTGGAGTTGAGCTTAGATGAATTTTTCATTAAATCTAGTCATGGCTGCTCTGAAGCAGCCATGACTAGATTTGCTGAAAAATATCTTGGAAATGCTCAGCGGGTCATGAGTTAAAAACCCTGTCATAATTATTTCTTCATCTCTCATGATTACATATATGGTTAAATATGTTTTGTAGGTGTATAAGGTGGTTGTGAATTGCCAGGGTAAATCCTGGTTTATCTTCAGAAGATACACAGAATTTTATAATCTAAATGACAAGGTACTGTTAAGTTTTAACATATTTGTTCTTGTTATATTTTGTATTTCACTTATCGTAGCTATGGAATAATTGGCAGTATCATCACAAGAAAATGTCCTTGCTTTACTTTTATTCACTGATAATAACAGTAACTGATAATAATACTTGGAAAGATGTCAAAGAGAGCTTTCCACAAATCTAGATCAGTGATTGGCAGTATCAGTGGAGGATAAATATACTACTCAATGTTTGCTGAGCACCAAATATTTGACACATCATTGTGTGCATTGCTTGTGACATATTTGTGATATTTATACCCCCCGCAAACAAAGTTTGGGGGTATATAGGAATCACCCTGTCCGTCCATCCATCTGTCCGTCCGCACTCATAAATGACTACTTAGGGGGCTAATTATTGGTAGAATGGGGAGTTATGTGGCAAACTTTCATTGTGTGGCTAGCCACATACCTAATTTCATTATTCTAGGGTGGGGTTTAAAGTTGGAGGGGTGGGCGTTAGGGTCAGTAAAGGTAGGGTTAGGGTTTGCTACCACCCCCAAAATTTTCCCAAAAAGCACTTGTTTTAAGATAATCCATGCATTTTGAATTTTGCTAGTCACATAAAGAAATTTCATTATTCTAGGGTGGGGTTTAGAGTTGGGAGGGGTGGGGTTAGGGTCAGTATAGGGTAGGGTTAGGGCTTGCTACCTCCAAAAAATTTTTCCCAAAAATACTTGTTTTAATATAATGGACATGCATTTTATGCTAGTCAAATTTTTGCCCAAAATACTTGTTTTAATATAATGGACATGCATTTTATGCTAGTCACATAAAGTTTAGCCACATAACCTACCAGTTATTAGAATGTCCACCTGTCTGTCCGCCTGTCTGTCTGTCCATCCTCATAAGCGCAACTCCTAAAAGCATTTGAAGAATTTTCATGAAACTTTACACAATGGAAGAACTCCATATGAAGATGTGCATGAAGCAATATAATTCCATTCTGACATATCCAAGGGGAGATAATCTAACTTATACATTTCAGGCACGGGAGGGTATCACTTTGTGAGCTTGCTCACAGTACCTCTAGTTTTGGTGGATATGATTGAAGAATGTATTGAGATGGTCCCCAGTGTTTACATTAGCTCTCTTGACAGGCAGACTTTTTGTGACAGTCATGGAAAGCACGTACCCCTTGAGTTTCATGATGTTTTTGTGTACTGTGTACATGTATATGACATGTGTAGGGTATTCAATCTTCATTTCAACACAAACCCTTGTGATTTAATGATTGAATATGGCAAATGCAAATGTAAGAAGACATTTGTCTGAAGCAGAAATGTGGCAGGCAAGGGGCTACCCATCGTCAGGTTGATAAACCCCTTGGTGTGCACCATATGATGATCACCAGAGCCTGGACAAGATTTCAGCAGTATGGCACACCAGTAAGATGGCATGGTGGTGGCAGCGACAGGGCAACATCTGCAGTTGAAGACCGGTTTTTGATCATTCAGGCCCGTAGAAACCGCTTTGACACAGCAACCCAGCTTCGCAGTGACGTTCAGAATGCATCCAGGGTAAATATTTCGATGCAGACTATCCAGGCAAGGTTACACGAAGGTGGTCTCCGATCGAGAAGACCATATATTCGGATTTCACTGTCCCAGAATCACCGCCAGGCATGATATGAATGGGCAATGGACCGCATTGGATGGACGACCTGTCCTTTTCACAGGTGAGTCAAGGTACTGTCTGGACCACACAGATAGGCATTCTACGGTATGGAGAAGACCAGGAGAGCGATTCCATGCAGCCAACTTTGTTGTGCATGACCGCTATGGTGGAGGGTCAATCATGGTCTGGGGCGGCATCAGCAGGGATGGACTTACAATGCTCTGTATCCTTGAACGTGGTACATTGACTACACAGCGCTATATTCATGAGATCCTGGATGTCCACGTCAGATTGTATGCAGGTGCAGTGAGTGATAGATTAATTCTGATGGACGCTAATGCCCGTCCTCATGTTGCCCATGCTGTCAGGGAGTACCGACAGAAGGAGGGGAAGGGATTGAGCATATGGACTGGCCAGCAAGATCCCCTTACCTCAGTCCAATCGAACATGTCTGGAATGAGCTGCAGCTTGCAATTTTAGCCTGCCCAGTCCAGCCAAGTAGTGTCCAGGAGCTTGGTGCCATGTTGGTCCATGAATGGAGCAACATCCCACAAAGGACCACCAGGAACCTGATTGGGAGCATGAGAAAGCATTGTCAAGCATTGTAATTAACAGTAATGGGTCTCATACTCGATATTGAACCCATACCAGTTCAACTTTTTGGCAAATTGAAAAATTTCCTCTTTTACCAATAATATCCATTTTCAATGGTTATCGTATTCAAAAGCTAAAAAATAATGTCAAAGACAAATAAAATCCTAATTTCTGTACTTAAATTATTAAAGATATAATTAAATAAATGAAAGTGTCAATGACACTGTAGCTCAACTTGTCACGACAAAGACATGTACATGTATAGTATGTGACACAGCAATGACAAACATCTAGGTAATGACCTGATAACAAAGGTACATATAAAGTATTGTAACGGTCTGTACATGAATACTGACCGTTGCCTGTAACAAATGTATAGGTAAAGTATTGTAAAGGTGGGTGACAGTCAGATGCTGAACTAGAAAAAATCTTTGAGTCCCAGAGTGGGTCTGACTGAACCCCAAAATATTTGTTCTCATAGCACAGTGATAACAAAGGCACCCCAAAACACACTCGTTCCTGTCCCAAGGTGAAAACAAAAGTACTCAAGAAGTTTTGTGAAGATCAGTTCATAAATACGAGCTGTAAAGAACTTGTGACAAAAAACTGATTGGACCTAATTTCGGTACAAAATGGCCACTGGCAGCCATCTTGAATTTTGGACCATACCCAGAAACACTCATTCTCATCCCAAGGAGATAACAAAGGTACCCAAGAAGTTTTGTGAAGATCGGTTCATAAATACAGCCTCTACCCTGAGCCGTATTGACATGTGTGCTTACATTGTGTAAGTAGCACTGAATAAATCAAAGTTCATCTAATTTGCATAATTTCGGCACGAAAAAAAAACCCTTACAATATGTGATGTATTCCATGTTACTAAACATTCATACAAAAATTTATTCAAATCAGAACTTTCATACAGAAGTTCTATACAAAAGACTGATTGCACTAATTTTGGTACAAAATGGCTGCTGGTGGCCATCTTGAATTTCGGACCACACCCAAAAACACTCGCTCTCATCCCACGGTGATAACAAAGGTACCCAAGAAGTTTCGTAAAGATTGGTTCATAAATATGGCCTCTAGTCTGAGCTGTATAAAAGATGTGTACAAAAAACTGATTAGACCTAATTTCGGTACAAAATGGCCACTGGCAGCCATCTTGAATTTTAGACCGCACCCAGAAACACTCGTTCTCGTCCCAAGGTGATAACAAAGGTACCCAAGACATTTCGTGAAGATCAGTTCATAAATACAGACTCTAGTCTGAGCCGTATTGACATGTGTACTTACTGTGTGTAAGTCGCACTGAAAAAATCAAAGTTCATCTAATTTGCATAATTTCTGCACGAGAAAAAACCCGTATTATATGTAATGCATCCCATGGTACTAAATATTCACACAAAATAATTATTCAAATCAGGCCTTTCATATGGAAGTTCTGTGCAAAAATCTGATTGCACCTAATTTTGTACAAAATGGCTGCCATCGGCCATCTTGAATTTCGGACCGGACCCCAAAACACTCGTTCTCGTCCCACGGTGATACCAAAGGTACCCAAGAAGTTTCGTAAAGATCGGTTCATAAATACGGCCTCTAGCCCGAGCCGTATTGGCATTTGCACTTACAGTGCTGAAAGTAACCCCAAAAAACATCAAAATTAGTCTAATTTGCCCAATTTACGTACGAGAAAAAAACCCGTATTATATGTGATGTATCCCATGGTACTAAACATTCATACAAAAAATTATTCAAATCAGAGCTTTCATATGGAAGTTCTGTACAAAAAACAGATTTCTGCATCGTCGGTACAAAATGGCGGCTGGCAGCCATCTTGAATTTCTGACCGCACCCAAAAACACTCGTTCTCGTCCCACAGTCATAACAAAGGTACCCAAGAAGTTTCGTAAAGATCGGTTCATAAATACGGCCTCTAGCCCGAGCCATAGCAGCTTGGCACTTACAGCTCTGAAAGTAACACTAAATAAATCAAAGTCAGTCTAATTTGCATAATTTACGCACGAGAAAAAAACCCGTATTATATGTGATGTATCCCATGGTACTAAACATTTATACAAAACTTTATTCAAATCAGAACTTTCATACAGAAGTTCTGTACAAAAAACTGATTTTTGCATCATCGGTACAAAATGGCCACTGGCAGCCATCTTGAATTTTGGACCACACCTAAAAACACTCGTTCCCGTCCCAGGGTCAAAACAAAGGTACACAAGAAGTTTCGTAAAGATCGATTCATAAATACGACCTCTAGCCCGAGCCATAGCCAATTGTTGACGTACGGACAGATGGACAGACGGACGACGGGCCATGACAATAGCTCAAATTTGACTTCGTCAAAGTTGAGCTAAAAATATATTCACTTGTTATTACAATATTTCAACTAAAACGTAAAACAGGCAGTTGGATATACTTGGTGCTTAGCAAACTTTGAGTAGTATAATAGAAAAAGAAAAAAATTTATTGTTTTTATCTTACAACCTATATTCACTGCTACTGTAATTCTTGGCTTTTAGAGTTTTCACATTCAAGTGTATCAGATGTTCCCATGTTAATCTAATTTTCCAGTGGCACCAAGCTCATTCTTCGATTACTTCTGTTAGGTCAGTGGTTTGCTGTTATGTGACACATTGTTGGAAAAAAAGCTCAAAAAGTGCTTTCCAGCTGCCCATGGTAAACCTGGGAAGTGGAGCTGTGGAAGCTTGTTGTCCACCGACAAAGACATTTTATAGGAGGAATATTGTAATCAGCTGCATCCATCCGTATGTACATCCATCCATTCATTCATCCATCCGGAGTGATAACTAAAGTTGGGTCATTGAATCAAGCCAAATTTGGTATGTATGTCCCTTACCCCAGTGATTAGGAGAATTCTGAATATCGGTGGATGCAATCATTTTTGTTGGAGTTATGTCCCTTTTTGATGCTTTTCCACCCAGCTTCACAACTTTGGAAATTTTGTTTCTGGATGCTAACTTCAGTTTGAGTTACATTATTGAATTATTACCAAATTTTGTATATAAGTTTGTCTCAAGAATTCTCAGGTCAAGTTCGAATTGGGGTTTGGTTCGACCAATTTGGGCCAAGTTATGGCACTTTTTCCATTTTTTTACTTTGAAAATTGGATGTCCAGCTGATAACTTTAGTTTGAGTTATTGACTCAACACCAGATTCTGTACAGAGGCAGGTCAAGTTCGAATTTCTTGTCAGGAAATATGCCCAATGTAAGAATTTGCTATCGGGGACATAGTCCACGTTTTTGTTTTTGTTTTGTTTTGTTTTACTGGTAAAATACATGTAGGACCCAGAAACCAGCGTCTGAGGTAGAAGTCCTCAAAGGTGAAACCAAATGGCTAAACTTGGTTGTGTATATATGATGTGATCATGATATAGCACAGATGCTGAACGTGACTTTAGACACAAGTAAATAAATAAGTCTTTTTCAGCAGTGTGTAACAGTTAACAGCATTTAATCAACATGGATAATATTTATTTATTTATTTATTTATTTATTTATTTATTTATTTATTTATTTATTTATTGGTGTTTAAGGTCACATACTTCGGCACAATGGCTAATCGTAACCGTGACAGTTTTTATGGGTGGAGGAAGCCGAAGTACCCGGAAAGAACCACCGAGCAACAATGAGCAACTCGTAACTCCGCATTGCAGCACAGGCAGGGTTAGATTGGTTGAAGACATGCACACCATCAAAGTACAGTACGCTTTAGTACATGGCGTCATTGTGCCCCCATGTGGACAATCGGGGTTAAATGCCTTTCCCAAGGACACAACATGGGAGGCTGAGTCGATCACTCAGACAGTCACCCATCCGGGGACTAACCGGGCTTGTCGTTGCTTAACTTAGGTGATCTGATGAGAACCGGTTACCGCAATGCCACCATGCCTCAATCAACATGGATAATAAAAGATGTGTGTTGTAGAGGGTAATATATTACCAAAACACTTTTATCCTCTATTAAACTATAAAATTGTTTGATTGGAGGCTTTCTTATCAACCTACCTTACAATTGTTTACTACAGGCTTGCACTACAGTGGAAGTCCCTAACTCGGAAAATATACTCTCTTAAGCGATTTGGGAAAGAAAAGTGGTGCAAAAGCAACAAGAAGAAAAAGCCCAAACTGGGGCAAGTGCTGCCGACGCAGACCCAGTAGGGGACGCTCTTCTCCAAGTACAACTCCACGACTTCCGTTGCCAGTGCGCATATAGGTTGCTAAAGACTCATTCTTTTTTCGGCTGCCATGTTGATGAGACATCTTCTCAGCACCCAAAATCAGTGATCATTCTGGCTCATTGATTGTGTGTTCCTGTATCAAGTTGTTGGATCAAAGGATCCACCATTATCAGGACTGGTTTTTATTAGCTCAACTTTGACGAAGTCAAATTTGAGCTATTGTCATGGCCCGTCGTCCGTCTGTCCGTCCGTCCGTCTGTCCGTCTGTCCGTCTGTCCGTCCGTCCGTCTGTCCGTCCGTCCGTCTGTCCGTCTGTCCGTACGTCAACAATTGGCTATGGCTCGGGCTAGAGGTCGTATTTATGAACCGATCTTTACGAAACTTCTTGTGTACCTTTGTTATGACCCTGGGACAGGAACGAGTGTTTTTAGGTGTGGTCCGAAATTCAAGATGGCTGCCAGTGGCCATTTTGTACCGATGATGCAAAAATCAGTTTTTTGTACAGAACTTCTGTATGAAAGTTCTGATTTGAATAAAGTTTTGTATAAATGTTTAGTACCATGGGATACATCACATATAATACGGGTTTTTTTCTCGTGCGTAAATTATGCAAATTAGACTGACTTTGATTTATTTAGTGTTACTTTCAGAGCTGTAAGTGCCAAGCTGCTATGGCTCGGGCTAGAGGCCGTATTTATGAACCGATCTTTACGAAACTTTTTGGGTACCTTTGTTATGACCGTGGGACGAGAACGAGTGTTTTTGAGTGCGGTCAGAAATTCAAGATGGCTGCCAGCCACCATTTTGTACCAACGATGCAGAAATCTGTTTTTTGTACAGAACTTCCATATGAAAGCTCTGATTTGAATAATTTTTTGTATGAATGTTTAGTACCATGGGATACATCACATATAATACGGGTTTTTTTCTCGTACGTAAATTGTGCAAATTAGACTAATTTTGATGTTTTTTGGGGTTACTTTCAGCACTGTAAGTGCAAATGCCAATACGGCTCGGGCTAGAGGCCGTATTTATGAACCGATCTTTACGAAACTTCTTGGGTACCTTTGGTATCACCGTGGGACGAGAACGAGTGTTTTTGGGTCCGGTCCGAAATTCAAGATGGCCGATGGCAGCCATTTTGTACAAAATTAGGTGCAATCAGATTTTTGCACATAACTTCCATATGAAAGCCCTGATTTGAATAATTATTTTGTGTGAATGTTCAGTACCATGGGATGCATCACATATAATACGGGTTTTTTTCTCGTGCAGAAATTATGCAAATTAGATGAACTTTGATTTTTTCAGTGCGACTTACACACAGTAAGTACACATGTCAATACGGCTCAGACTAGAGTCTGTATTTATGAACTGATCTTCACGAAATGTCTTGGGTACCTTTATTATCACCTTGGGACGAGAACGAGTGTTTCTGGGTGCGGTCTAAAATTCAAGATGGCTGCCAGTGGCCATTTTGTACCGAAATTAGGTCTAATCAGTTTTTTGTACACATCTTCTATACAGCTCAGACTAGAGGCCATATTTATGAACCAATCTTTACGAAACTTCTTGGGTACCTTTGTTATCACCGTGGGATGAGAGCGAGTGTTTTTGGGTGTGGTCCGAAATTCAAGATGGCCACCAGCAGCCATTTTGTACCAAAATTAGTGCAATCAGTCTTTTGTATAGAACTTCTGTATGAAAGTTCTGATTTGAATAAATTTTTGTATGAATGTTTAGTAACATGGAATACATCACATATTGTAAGGTGTTTTTTTTCGTGCCGAAATTATGCAAATTAGATGAACTTTGATTTATTCAGTGCTATTTACACAATGTAAGCACACATGTCAATACGGCTCAGGGTAGAGGCTGTATTTATGAACCGATCTTCACAAAACTTCTTGGGTACCTTTGTTATCTCCTTGGGATGAGAATGAGTGTTTCTGGGTACGGTCCAAAATTCAAGATGGCTGCCAGTGGCCATTTTGTACCGAAATTAGGTCCAATCAGTTTTTTGTCACAAGTTCTATACAGCTCGTATTTATGAACTGATCTTCACAAAAGTTCTTGAGTACTTTTGTTTTCACCTTGGGACAGGAACGAGTGTGTTTTGGGGTGCCTTTGTTATCACTGTGCTATGAGAACAAATATTTTGGGGTTCAGTCAGACCCACTCTGGGACTCAAAGATTTTTTTCTAGTTCAGCATCTGACTGTCACCCACCTTTACAATACTTTACCTATACATTTGTTACAGGCAACGGTCAGTATTCATGTACAGACCGTTACAATACTTTATATGTACCTTTGTTATCAGGTCATTACCTAGATGTTTGTCATTGCTGTGTCACATACTATACATGTACATGTCTTTGTCTTGACAAGTTGAGCTACAGTGTCATTGACACTTTCATTTATATTCTTGTTTATAAAATTATTCACCATTATGTATTATCTTCTCTTCTCTGTGTTGCGCACGAATTTCGTGAGCTGTGCAGATCGGACATAGAAAAATTTCACAATTTAATTTATGTTATCATTTTTGATATTGTTAATTGTGTTAGAGTTAGGTGTCAGTGGAGTACTTCTTAAATTGAAGTTCTTCTGTCCGTTGAGGGTGAGCCTTCTGTTTTTTGGGCCCCTGTCGACTGTCTGGGGTCTGTTGTGTTCCTGCCGGTCTATTTTCTTCTGTCACCTTTCTCTCTTTGTTGGGGGTATTCTTCTGTCATCTGTTGAATTCGCCTTCTTCTCTGCATCTCTCACTTCTGTCATGCCCAGGACTATTCCTTGTGGGCAATGCCTTCTTCCTAAGCATGTGGATGATTCACATGCTTCATGCTCTTCCTGCAATGGGTGTTCGGCCAATCGACCCTGTGGGCTATGTGGATTGTGGTCATCCACTTTTTGGGCATCTGTGAACCGTGGTGTGCATTCTCGTGGCCGTGCCTCCCACTCCCACGGAAAAGGGGAATGCTGTTGTTCGGGTCCTCCCAAAACGACCATGTCTGGTGAGAGTTATTCCTCCTCCCTGAGGGATGTGCAGTCTTTTCCTGTGGTGGATACTGTGGAAGCCATTGAGTTGTCTGGTGAAGAGATGCCTGGTTCGTGGACTGCAGTTGCTCTCCAGTCAACATCTGAGGCTATCACTGGAGTTGTGACTCCTCCTTTGGACCTAAGCACAGGTGCTCTCTCCACAATTCCACCAGCCTCAACGACTCCCAACGTATTTGCTACTACTGCTGTTCCGTCTGCTATGTCATCGGTTATCGTTTCAGCTGGCCATGGCTTATCCATGCAGGGGTCTGCAGGGATGTCTGGCAGTGTGGACATGGGATATCAGCCTCAACCTTCCCTTCTCTGACTTCAGCTCGGCGAAGCTGGAAGGGGCTGCCGGCCGAGCCCTATACAGTGGTCTCTCTGCCTTCGAGCACCACAGTTTTTTCATTGGATTCGGATGTTCATGGTGGGGCCACTATGAACTCTGTGGCGTCTCTGTCCATGGACTCTGGTCACATGGCCAGTTTTGCGGGACCAACGCCTTTTTGTGCAGCCTGGACCTTCTATCCCTCAGAGTAGGGCTGCACAGTATTTGAAATTGAATACTGGTATCAGTATCTAAAAAAATACCACGGTATACTGGTTTACCAAAGTCTGGCAAAATTGACTGTTGACCTGCCTAGTGCCTACAGATATACTGAAGAGGGATGGGGGGTTCACAAAAAATTATCTTTTTTTCTCAGTTTCTTTAGTTTTTGGCGGAGATAGTATACCTATTAAAATATACATCGTAATATCAACATTGAAAACAGAATGTTGACAGAGAATGTATATTTAATTTGAAAAGTAAAACTAATAAACTTAGAGTGCCTGTGCAGCTTAATAGTACTTTTCCGTCACTTGCAACAAATGGCAATGAATCAGTCAATGGGGCAAAAACAATTTTCAATAAATGACCTATACATCGTTGTTGTCTTACTCATTTTTTTTCATCTAATGGGGGTCATAGAAATGGTAGAAAACATACCACAGTTGAATTAATTTGAAAACTACAGTGCACAGTGGCCGAAGATGACACCTTGTCAAGAACTGGAAAATAATTATTATTGTTTCCAGCATCCAGAACATCGAATCGAAGGGAGTCAAGGGGCGTGTGTGCTCGACACAAGTTGAGAACTCGGAAAAATTATATTTGAAAATTATTTTTAGTGATACTCTTTGCTCTCTTGATAGATTCTTAAATAAAATAGTTATATGTTTATATCTATTAAGGCAGTGAAAAGGGTCCATCAAAAATTGTTATTAAGTATAATTTTTTCTAGTTCTTGGCTTGTGCTAAGCACCAAATGTAAAGAACAGGAAGAAGGAAAACGAATATCAGGTGTATTCATGTGAAGCTCCCGATGGGAAAAGAGATGTGTATTATTTTTCCACGATTTGTTGTGGTAAATGGGAATGAAACAAAAACCCAAAACATCCTTTTGTATTCTGCACTTTTATTTCATCAAAGAACTTTAAAACATCATAATCAACAACAAGCCCAAACTGCTAAAAGAACAAACACAGTGACAATCAAATCTCCCTCATTAAAGATGTTGCCCCGAACATCACATAGAGTTCATCAGCTGTGATCGATGAATGTGGACTAACAGACGCTTACTGCAAAATCATGCTGGGAGTAGGTTGTTTAATTGACAAGTATTTATAATTTCTGATAAAAGACCCTAGCCAATTTTCAGCTCATGCACCATGAAGTGGTCTATGCGCTGAAATTTGGCAAGTGTATTTTTTGAGAAATTATAAATATTTGTCAATTGAGCAGCCTACCCCATTCGTTATTTAATAGTACTCTCCCCCCACCCCCCCACCCCCCCCCACCCCCCACCCACACACACACACACACAAAAAAGATCAAAAAATAATTATGCATGCAGCTTCCATTTGATGTGTAGACACAAATTTGTTCAAGAGAAGTTTGACGGGCAATATTTGCCATTGTTCTGGGAGGGGCAAGAATTTTTGCCCTGCCCAGAATTTCTATTTTCCGAACTGAGAGGCCAATTTGAACCAAATTTAATATTAAGTATTATTGGGTTATAAGTACTTGATTTATGCCCCCAAAAAAAATTTTTCTGGAGTCCTGTGGGAACCTCAGGAGCCAAAGATAGAAAAAAATGAAAACTTCCATATCTTCAAAACTGCACGGCACTGAGAATTTTTTTTTGGTGTGAGGCTTCCATGGGACCAACAGAATGGAATGGTTAAAAAAATTGCCATTGGTTTTGTCATAATGTACTTTTTTGGGACTTTGAAAAATGCTCTATGGGAGCCCAAATGTTTAAATTAGTGCAGTATGAGGAATATTCTTTAAAAATCTTCTTCTTCAGATCTACCAATAAGAATCTTTTGATATTTGGTATGCAGCATGCTTAGGAAGGTGAGATTCAAGTTTGTTCAAGCCAAATCCCTGGGTTCATCTTTAGGCTGAAAATTTGGGGTCCCGGTCCGGATTTAGACATTTTGGACCAAAATCCGGAAATGAGTTTTTTGGTTTTTTTATGCGTTTCGGTCAATTTTAAGACAAAAAAAAATTTTTTTTTACACTGAAAATTTGGGGTCCGGGTGGGACTTGGAAAATTTTGGACCAAAATCTGGAAAGGCGTTTTATGGTTTTTTATACATTTTGGTCAATTTTAAGAAAAAGAAAAGAAAATTTTAGTCTGAAAATATTTTGGTTGGGACTTACAAAATTTCCGAACAAAAATAAAAAAAAATCTGTTTTTTTATGCCTTTATCTCAATTTTGGGACGTAAAAGTGCAGGAACTGAAAATAGAAGGAAATTCCTGTGTATTGTATGGGCACAATCGCTTCATCTAATTGGTATATGCTTTTCTTAGGAGGGCGTATGCAGCTTATTCAAGCCAAGTCCCTGGTTTGATATTTAGACTACCATGTCAGGTGAGTGCCCTCAGGTCCCCTGGAGCCTCTTGCCTATCAGGCCCCTCACCAAAAAAAACCCCAGAGACAGGCAGAGAGTTCGACTGATCGAGACAGTTAATTATTTTCCAAATTAGCAGCTGAAAATCATAACATATTTACCTTCTCTGGCTTCAAACATGCTTGTTTGGGATAAACAATTTGCCCCGACTTGCTAAAAATCCTCTCCGATGGTACACTTGTAGCACAAGCACAAAGATATTTCACGACAAACTGAGCTAATGTTGGATATTTAGTCCCATTCATTTTCCACCAGTCAAGTGGGTTAGTTTCAGTATCAGGAGTATTCTGCTCTGAGATAAGCAGACAGTTCTTTTTCTATGTCCCCTTCCATGTCCATGGGATTATCACTAATTTTCTTTGCAAAAATACTACCAATTGTCTTTTTCTTTTTAAGAGGGGGGTTCTACAGTTTCTGATGGAGCTTGGGTTTTAACAACACTGTTCTTATCTGAGTTCAAACACTTTTCGGTTACAATTTCCCATTTGACACTGGCAAAATCACTCTCTGACAGAAAAGTGTTTTTGAAACGTGGATTTAAAAATTATGTGATCGATAGCAAGTGCAGAGTTTTCTCACCACAATACTTGTCTGACAAATAAGAGTTTATGGGATTTTTAATATCTGTGGTAAGCTGATGTTTGTCTGTGGAGGTAACAAGAAGGTCATTTTCTAAGTGTGAAAGTAATGGCTTCAGTGCCGATACACTGACATAGTTTTCGGCCAACAGAATGTCTGTAAACTCGGACACTTGTTCAAGTGCACATGAGACAGCTTCCATTACCTGGATATCTTGCCAAGTTTGCACAAGATGTGATGTTTTTCTCTCTGAGCTTAGTTCTTTCCTTATTGCTGGCCCCTAAAATACGCTCAATCTTTTCAAATTTTGACCTCCACCTGGTCACACAGTCTGTTATTAAAGAATGTTGCGGCAAACCTAACTCGACCTGGTAATTTATCAAATTTTGTCGGTGAATCCAACATGTTGAAAATGCTGAAACTATTGCCTGCAACACACCTAACATTCGAGATACTCATTTGTCACTTTTTATAGAGTTATTTACAGCTAAATTTAAATTATGTCCGAAGCATGACAGTTGCGGCCAGTTATGTATTTTTGTACCACTTAATATGTTAGCACCATTATCTGTTGGTATACAGACAAGTTTTGATAAATCCAATTGCCAGTTATTAAGTATATCTCTCAAAACATTTGCGATATTTTCACCAGTGTGAAGTATAATGTCTCCAATACATGAGATTTCAATTGCCACTCACTGTCTATGAAATGAACAGTGAGTCCTAGGTAAGGGACCATTCCAATAGAGGACCACAAGCCTGTTGTGACAGAAAAATATTTTGCCGAACGCACTTCACTTTTAACATGATCACATACTTCATTATACAGATTTGGAATTGCCGTTTCGTTGAAGTAATTCCTTCCCGGAATCTAAAACTTGGGATCATAAACTGCTAACATTTCACGAAAATGTTTTGAATCCACTGTGTATGATGGAAGCATATTACCAACCAGGTATTTAGTAAATGACTGCGCCAGCATATTCCATCACTTTGAACTTTTTTCATACGAAAGTGAATTTGTCACTGCTGCTGTAATTGTTGCCCGGCTTCCAATAGATGTTGCTGGAACTTGTGTCGCGTTTTCTTTTCTTCTCTGCAGACAGCTTTGAAAAGGCTACAGGGTGGTTTGCTTTTAAATATGCTGCTAAGTTTGATGTGTTTCCTCCTTTTGATAATATAATTTTATGACAAAGGTGACATACTGCCTGAGTTTCATCTTTTGGTTTTTTCTTCTCATCTGCTTCATATCCAAAATACGTCCATACAGGCGATTTTGCATTTTGTTTCGATACTATTGTCGAAGCCATGTTTTCGACAAATTAGTTTGTTAACACAAACACGACAAACAAATTGAAAACAAAAGGGATTATTTATTGTCTATTCTCTTTCGCCATGGCGGTATCAATAGGTTCACGCAACTTCAATGGGATTAACGGCGTTCATTTATCTTGTGCAAGACAGTAGCGGATTAGGGCAGTGTACAATTACTATCACAACAGAAGAGTCTGCACCACTTGTTTTGACACTAACAGTTATCATAACCTAATCGTCATGAAAACAACTGTAGAAACTTTTCTTCTGGACACCTGTTAATTGATAATTGAAGTTGAATTTCACCACTGGAAACACAGTGCTCGAAGGCACACCGAACAATATCGTAAGTATTTGAAAAAATACCGTGAATATCTATAAACCGATATTTCTTCAGATGTCTCGGTATTCTACCGGTAGCACATTGAATACTTGTAATTACCGGTTTATTGAAAAAACATGCAGCCCTACCTCAGAGGTCCGCGGCACCTCTCCTGAGTTCCCGCTGTGTAGATCCTCATGGTATGTCATACCCTTATACACGTCTGCCTTCAGCTGTTTCGGCTGCCGCCGTCACCCCACTTCAGGTGTATTTGAGGATTGTGACCCTTCGCTGGTTGAAAAGGTCAGGAGTGAAGCCACTTTGCCAGTTCGTTCCCACGGCAAACTGTCCGACACGGGCAGTGAGCTTAGGGAGGCCCTCTCCTTGCACACTCAGGTTCTGTCAAAGAACCTTTTCCGTTGCTTCCAACGAGGCAGCAAGTGGTTTCCAGGTGCCCCCTATGGTTCCGCCTCCCGGTATTGGAAACAGGCCGCTTCTGATCCCCCTGGTGTGTCTACACCATTGGAGGCATCGGCTGGTTTGCCCATGATGGGCTATGTGTCTTCCGAATCAGGGGATGAGTCCGACATACCTGACGTCGAGAGCCAGCAATCTTCTGACTTGGGGGCAGCTCTTGACTTTGTGTTAGGGTTCCTTCCGGATCTCAAAACATCAAACCAGCCAACAGTGTCAGGCCACGATCATCGGTTGCGCACCTACAGCCTGTGGAACAACCTGCTTCTGGGCATCTTTGACCATGCCAGTCGGTACAGGTGGTTGAAGCATTTACAGCTTTGAACTCCAAGCTGAGTTCCAAGGCTATGAAGACGTCGTTTTTCACCCGGTTGACACTTTTTTGCCTCCGGTGCGTTATCATTCCTACGATTCTGCCAGTACATCAGTGTGCCAGACTTTGACGGTCTTGGATCACGACTCCAACTCTCTCAGGCTTTCCAAGCCAAAGTTGGCCGTTATTCCTAAGGCGACTCTGGAGTCCATGTTGCGCTTATCGCGAGAGATGCTGGGCATGCATTCTCTCTCAGATCATGTCGTCTCTGCCTTAGCTGCTTATCTGCCCCCAGATAAGTTTGATGATGTACAGACTCCTTTGAGTGTGCTGTCCAAGGCGCTCATGCACCTTACTCACACGCATGCCGGTAACACGGCTAACTAGTTCACAGGGATGCTGTGCTGGACACAGGCCGTTCCCTTCCTGAGGCACAGTGCGCTGCTCTTCGATCTGCTTCTTCAGCTGGTCCGGAACTATTCTATGGTTTCGTGGCGACAGTCCGGGATGACTTCCTATGTCATTCCAAAGATCAGCCACTGTTTCATAAGCTTGATCAGCCTTCTGTTAGAGGCAGGGCCGTTCAAAGCCTAACAAGTACCCTTCTGCTTCCAGTGCGAAGCAAAGGGCTGAACCTCCTGCCCTGCTTCTACGTCTTACTCACGGGGTAAGGGTAAGCGTCGGCAGGCTAGAGGGAAGACTCAGGATTCTTCAGAGGAGGTGGTTTCTCCTCATGCAGGCCTCACTGTGGCTCGAAATGAAGGTCCTCACCTCGATTCGTCCCAGGTTGGAGGAAGGATATCAGATTTCGCAGACCATTGGGCCACCATCACATCCAATCCTTGGGTGTTAGATGTTGTTCGGTCTGGGCTGCGCATAACCTTCCAGAGGCACCCTACTCTGTCAAGAGTGCCTCTTCCAACTCCAGTTCCTTCAGACATTTCACGTCGGGAGCTTTTGACTACAGAGATAGACAATCTCCTGGCAAAGAGGGCGATCGAGGTCATCAAGAACATTCAGTCAGTGGGATTTTATTCCCGTCTGTTCTTGGTGCAGAAGAAGGACGGCCGACTCCGACCGGTTATCGATTTGAGTATCCTGAACGAGTCTATCATTGCTCCCATGTTCAGCATGAAGACTTTCAGGTCGGTTCACCGTTCCATTCACCAGGGAGATTTCGCTTCCAGCATCGACCTGCGAGACACTTACTTTCACATTCCGATTCATCAGACATCGCGAAAGTATCTCAGGTTCACTTTTCTGGGGTCAGTTTACCACTACAAGGCCATGCCTTTGGGCCTCAACCTGGCTTCTTGGGCCTTCACCCAACTGATGTCACATGTGATAGCCTTCCATCACACACAGTCCAGATTGATTACTTCGGCATATCTAGACGATATCCTCCAGAGGCATTCCAATGCTGCGTTTCTGGAGTTGGATCTCGACACACTGTTGAGCCTGCTCACATTGCTAGGGTTTGGAGTTAACGAAGAGAAGTCGGACCTGGTCCCTTCTCAGTCGATTTGTCAACTTGGGATGGACTTCCGTACTCAGTTCAATAAGGTAGCGGTTCCCGGGCAAGGGCTGTGATTCTGTCAGCTTTTGCTCTGACTCTGTCCCAGTCCATGTTCGCAACCACTCATGTGTTCTCCGGCTGCTCGGTCTCTGCGGTTCGGTGACGGATCTCATTCCTCTAGGTCGGCTGCATTTTCAGACCTCTCCAACACTTTCTGCTCAGTCGCTGGAGGCCGAATGTCGATCCTTTGGATCTGGTGCTTCAGTTACCAGACTCTCTTCATCCTCACCTTCTCCCCTGGATGGATGTTCAGTGGATTACGCAGGGGTTCCATTGGCTTACCCACTTCCGATCGTGTTCTGACAGCAGATGCCAGTGATCTTCGATGGGGTGCGACGTTCAATCCTCTAGGTCTTTCTCTTCACGGGGTGTGGGACCAGGATCAGGCAGCTCGGCACATCAGCCAGAAGGAGCTTCTTGCTCTTCTTCTGAGTTTCCGGCAGTGGAACCCTCACCTGTCAAATTGCCAGGTCCTTCTGTTGTCCGACAATTCGACAGTGGTTGCTTACATTCAGAACCAGGGCGACACGCACTCGGTTCCAATGTACGAATTGGCTCGGGATCTTCTGCTCTCTCAGGATGTCTATGCCAGGATGTTGGTTCGTCACATTCCCGGTCATCTGAATGTCCTAGCCGACTCCCTGTCCTGATGAGGCAGGTTCATTTCCACCGAGTGGATGCTCCACCGGGCAGTGTTCCAGTCGCTTTGCGACCTCTGGGGTCATCCACACGTTGATCTATTTGTGACTCGTTAGAACCATCAGGTGGAAACTCTTGTGTCTCCTTGTCCAGACCCTCTGACTTTTGCCGTGGATGCTCTGCTACTTGATTGGAACAGTCTCGTCGTCTACGTCTTCCTGCCAGTTCCGTTTCTGCCTCAGGTTGTTGCTAAGATCCAAACCTGCAGTTGTTGAATCATTCTGATTACTCCCCTGTTGCCTCAGTGGGTGTGGATTAATCAGCTCCACTCTCTGTTGGTGGCGGTTCTGGCATGTCTCCCTCTACATCGTGACCTTCTTTGCCAAGGTCACCAGGTCACCCGAGGAGGTTTCACGTCGACCCAACTTCATTGTGCCTTCACACATATCTTTTGTCAGGTTCTGTCTCCTCCATAGAGGTTTTTCGAGACGAGCAGTGGAGTACATTTCTTCTTCAAAGAGGCACTCAACTGGTTTAGCCTATGCGGCTTAGTGCAAGATCTTTTGTTGATGGTGTGCCGATCACTCTGTTGATTATGCCAATCCTTCAATATCACAGATTGCGGAGTTCCTGGTATATCTGTTTGATTCTCGGGGTCTCCAGCCTGTTACAATCAAGGGATACAGATCCATGCTTTCGGAGACCTGTGAGTATGTGGGGAAGCATCGTATCAGCACTAATCCATACCTCTCCAAGCTTGTTTGGCACTTTTCCTTGAAAAGACCTAGGACTTTGCAGCTTACCCCAAGTTGGAATCTTTCTTGGGTGTTGCTTTGCATGGGGGAGGGGGTGCCATTCGAACCTTTATCCCAGGTGGATATGCGTTTTCTCATATGCAAGAGTAAACAATTGTAATGATGAGAAATTTAAATTTTATAGTAAATAATTGTTTACATGGAGGCCCCCCGTCTTTTTATTCGGGTAAGAATCCTTCCTCCCTGCTGATCACATAACTCTAACGTTGGCAGATTCAAAAGAATGAGTCATTAGTGAAGTATATGCGCACTGGCAATGGAAGTCATGGAGTTGTACTTGGAGAAGAGCATCCCCTACTGGGTCTGTGCTGGTAGCACTCTCCCAAATTGCTTGGGAAAGATCAAAATAGAGAGTATATTTTCAGAGTTAGGGACTTCCACTGTGGTGCAAGCCTGTAGTAAACAATTGTGGAAGGTATAATAAGAATGGAAATTTACTATAAAATTTAAATTTTCAAACCTTCTTAAACCCTCTGATGTTTGATACACTGATGTTAAAATCACCACCATACCTCATATTACACTGTCTGCATGCCTCCGGATCCTCACTCTCCCCCACCTGCACCCCTCGACTCACCTCCCTCAGACCTCCCTTAACACCCATACTTACCTCCGTCTGAACACCCGTCGTACACTTACCATTCATGATTACAAATAATATACAGAATCCAATGACCAATAGCCAAAATTACAAAGAGGAACTTAAAATTTGAGAAAGCGGTCGAAAACGTAGACAAAACAAAACAAAACACCGAAAATGACCCGCGCGAAGATAGGGAACACGCCACTAAAATCCGACAGAGAAACTAAACTAAACACTAATATAACTATCTTTTATTACAAATCAGACCTATACAACACTAAAACACTATATCGATCAGCATAAACACCTGAAAGAAAAGTATGAAATTATTAATGCTAACTTTTGACAACTGAAATGGCTATACTCCCTGTTGGTTTCCGAGATGGACACACATGACATTGCGATTGCTCTCATCAGTGATACCTTGACTCTTTTATTGAAGGTTATTATTGTGTTTTGTTTTGTGGAATCCTAGAATCCTAAAGCTGCTGCTTCACATCCAGACATGCAGGGCTGTGTTTTTTGTATTCTCTTTCGAATTATTTGCTGTTTTTTTCTCGTGCATATAATTCTCTATACTGATTTCATGCACGTTTCTCAAGCACTGTGTCTTTTGGTCTTTCATTTATGTTAACCCTTTGAGTTTTCTTTTGTTGGAGTTAGGTGTTAGCAGGGGGCTGTTGTGGCATCTTTTCTTCCCTATGTTGAGGGTTGAATGTCTGTCCTCTCTAACCATTTTGGTTGTTGTATATGCTCTTGTGTTCCTGTCAGGCCAGTTTACTGCCACCTTCCTTTAGTAGCTGGGGTGGTGGGGGGGGGGGGGGGGGGGGGTCCTTTTGCATAATTTTTTCTTTAGGCTCACCTTCCCACCTACATTGCTGTCACCAGATCTGCCAAGGACAGTGTCTTATGGGCAATGTTTGTTGCTGAAGCATTTACCTGCCATTGAAATAAGTGGAATTTGGGCACATTTAATCAAATTTTTACCTGCAATTACAGAGACTTTGTTCACCATTTATTTCTTGAGTTAAATTTGGATGAATTTTTTATCAAATCTTGTCATGGCAGCTTCATAGCAGCCACGTCTGCTTCACAGCTGCCATGTCTAGATTTGATGAAAAATATCTTGAAAATACTCAGTGGGTTAAGAGTTAAAGGGTTAAAACATTTTGCATTTGACCTTTTCCGTTTAAAATCTGGGAAGATTGCTGTTGTTGTTTGTGAATTGTCTTGACACATCAGGGGAGATAACCTCCACTACATGTTTTGCATTTGCTCAGGTCTTAATTTCACAACCAAAAGCATTGAATTACTCATGAACAAAACATCTTTTGTTTAATTTTTTAATTAGTTTGTCTTTCAGTATCATAATATTTTATGGTTGCATTCAGTTTAATGACTACTGAAAGGGTGTCTGTTGTAACGTAGTAGTGCGAAATCTTAATTATTATAATGGACTTAGGTTCAAATGTAATATTATTTCTGTGTATTTAGCTCATTACCCAATAACACTATATCTAGCTTGACAACCATATCAAGCAAAAAATATGGAAACTGTCATTTTTCTTCATTTTTTCATTTGCTCAGAACAGTATAGCGATTATATTCCTCACTGGAATAAGATTATTGAAACAAAATGTTACTAGATATTTTTCGAAAATCTCATTAAAAAGTAAGCATGTAATGAAAAGTTTAAAATCTATAATGATGTTAATTTTGCCTCACCTTCAGTTGTATTCTTTTTTTGTGGTGGCATCACATTAGATTTCCTTTGGGAACCTTAGTAAGTGAAGCAGTGCTTGTTCACTGTGGTATACAAATTGTGTTTTACTTACTGGTAAAATAGAACCTGGTGACCAATGCATAGAGTGGTAGTCCTCTGAAGTGACCAGTATGGGTATATGTGATTGGTTGACACTTGACTCCATACTTGTGTTGCAGTCATGGCCATTGACGCGGAATATGACCTCAACATACGGCACACTGATGTTGAAATTCCAAAATTTAAAGCTGCAGTTTTTCTCATAATTCAACCAGGAAATTAATCAATTCAGTCATATTTGACAGAGCTCTATCAAACAAGATTAATTTGGTTAACCTCCTAGTTGCTTTATGTGATAAATGTACTGCTTGAAATTACAGTATTTTGCAATTAGTGTATAGAAATATATTTCATAACAGAACCTACCCAGCATTTAGTTGCTGGAATGCCTTTCTGTGTTTTTGTAATAAAACTCCTGGTGAGTGGACTCTCACTAAAATACTCATGGAATGGACTTTTAAATGAAATAACTTATGCTCTATGTATGGATAGAACAGTATAAGGAACACAAGTAAAATTTACTGCCATTATTTAATCTGGGAGGCCCTTAACCCTCTGCACACTGATGGCAGAATATCAAAATTCAGGCAGGCAAATTTCTTCCACAATGCAATTGGAAACTTAATTAATTTAATCTTATTTGATAGAGCTAAATGACCTCAGTCTTTTTTTTTATTGGGAGTTCATTGACACTTTTGACACCCAGGGTCACCTTGTGTCAGACAGTTTTATGGGTGGAGGAAGCCCGATTACCCAGAGAGAATCAATGAGCAGTGACAAGAAGTAACTGTCAGACTCCTCACCATACTAAATCTGCACAAGTAGGGTTAGTATTGACTGGAGGTAAGTGCACCATTGATGTGCAGTATGCCTTAGTACACAGCGCAACCCTGCCCCACATGGGCAATCGGAATTAAGTGCCTTCCACAATGACACAGTGGACTTAACTCTGGTGGGCATCAGTGCCATAACCACTGATCCACTGCTCCCAATTGGATCTGTCAAACAAGATTGCTTGAATTGGTTAAATTCCAAGTTGCATCATGGGAAAAATTTGATGTTTGGAATTTTGATATTTTAACTTCATTGTTAGAGAGTTAAACAAAGTTTTAGGCTGTTGGCCAACATCATTGAATCTAGAGGTCCCTTGACTGAAAAACTGCTATTTTATTCACAAAACTTGTCTCTGTGGATACTTGTGGGTGTTTTGATGACAACCCACTCTCCATGTACTAAGTGGCAATATTTCCAGGCCCGAAAATAAGCAGTTTGACATTTGCAGAATGAGGTCTCCAGAGAGTGAATTTGATAATACTATTCCATAAAGTGGGCCAATTTATCCTCTGGGTACCTCTTTCTGTTTAGTTTTGAGATCCTGATTCAGATTGAGGTTCACAGAGGGTAAATTTAGTGATACTACCCTGCTGAGCAGGGAAGCATTACTAAATTCACCCTCTGGGGACCTCATTTTGCAGATGCAGATGGCAGTCTTCTTATTTTCTGGCTTGAATATTTCATCACAATATCAAAACTCATACCTTATTTACAGACAGTAAATGTCTCTATGATGAGGATTTATTATGCAGAAGATGGATGTTTTAAGAAAAACATTTTTGGCACTAAATCTCTCAAAATTTTTCTAAACTCCTTTTATAGCAAAAAGTAAAACTGCTGCGGCAATTTTAATAATATTATATGTGAGTGGTTGAGGTGTGGTGCCTTTTTGGTTTTTCTTGAAATCATTATGCTGCCTCCCATAGGGAGACAGTGGAAAAATTGCATACTAATTTTTAAAAAATCATATTTTCATGAATAAAAAGATACATTGACTTGATATTTCGTACTGAGCTTTCTTTTGAGGTTCAGAATGAAGTTTGTTCAAATGCTGTTTTTCAGGGGGCAATTTTTGCCATTACAATGGGAGGGGCAAGATTTTTAACCTCACCCCAAATTTCTGTCTTAAGAATCAATTGATCGATTTGAATCACATGTGGTATGCTATATTACTGGGTATTAAGTACTTACTTCATTGATACATTTTTCATTAAATCTAGTCATGGCTGCTTCCTCATAGCCATGACTAGATTTGATGAAAAATATTTTGAAAATACTCAGCGGGTTGAGAGTTAAAACTCCAGTAAAAATACTTTGATATTTGATATGTAATTTATTTTGGTGGTGATGATTCAATTTTTTGTTCCAAGAAAGTTTCTAGGTCCCATATTTCACCATGGGAGTATCCCAATTTGGGGCACCACTAGTTATTTACATTTTTGTCCCCCGACCCTTCGGGGGGGGGGGGGGGGGGGGGGGGGCTATTGTAATCAGCAGTGTCCGTCTGTCCGTGCATGCATCCGTCCATCCATCCGTCACACCCTTGTCCGGATGATAACTTTAGTTTGGATGATTTTACTGAAACTAAATTTGGTATGTGTCTTACTTGGGTGGAAATGCAGGTCAAGTTTGAAAATGGGCACGATCCACTGATTTCTACTGGATTTATTCCCCTTTTTCGACTTAAAAAATACAGTTTTTGTGTTGTCCAGATGATAACTTTAGTTAGGATCATTTGATTGAAACAAAATTTAGTATGCCGCTTATTTGGGTGGAAATGCAGGTCAAGTTCAAAAATGGGCACGCTCCACTGATTTTTACTGGATTTATTCCCCTTTTTCGACTTAGAAAATACGGTTTTTGTGTTGTCCGGATGATAACTTTACTTTGGATCATTTGATTGAAACGAAACTAAGTATGTGGTTTAATTGGTTGGAAATACAGGTCAAGTTAAAAAATGGCAATGCTCTGCGAACAAATTGCATCCTAACAGCTCCCTTGAATTTGCCATCTTGGTCGGGGGACCGGGGGTGTTGCCCTTGTCAGAATTGATTTGGTCAATTTGAACTAGATTTGGTATGCAGTATTATTGGGTCATAATTACTTTGATTCATACAAAAAAATAGCAGCTGATGTGGCCTTAAGCACAATAAATAAATCATGTAAAAAAACACATTCCCATGGAAAATCAGGAGCTAAAAATAGAAAAAAAAATCCAAACGCCCATATTTTGGAGAGTCACTGAACAAATACTTGGATATCTGCACTTCTTATCTTTATCATCGTCATCTTCAAATTTCATTTCAAGATTTTATTGTATAGTACCATCATGACTTGGCTTGAAATTAACCTATTTTTAGCTCACCTTGACAAAGTCAAGCTGAACTAATCTAATCACTCTCCGTACGTCGTCCATCTGTCCATCATCCGTCAACACCATATTTTGGTCTTCTACTCAAAAACCACTGGGCCAATTCAAGTAGAAGTTTGTGTGAATGATTGCCCTGAAGGGGCATTGTATTTTTGTTCAACTCAACATTCCCAGCCCCATAAAGTAGGGTGGGGAAAATGCTCCAAAATATTTTTAAAATCTCTCATGAACCAGTGGGTACAATGACTTGATATATGGTATGGAGCTTCGTTTTGAGATGTAGTCTCAAGTTTGTTCAAATCAAGCAATATTTGGCTTTGAAATGGGAGGGGTAAGATTTTTGGTCCTGCTCAAAATTTCTATTTTCTGAACCGATGATCCAATTTGAACCAAATTTGATATGTGGTATTCTAGGGCCATAAGTACTTGACTCGTGCAAAAAAACATTCACACATCCCCATGGGAACCCAGGAGCTAAAAATAGAAATATTTCAAACGTCCATATTACCCAAACCAGACGGAACAGAGAACTGTTATTTGGTATGAAGCATCCTAGGACCAGTAGAAAGGAATGGTAAAAAAATATTGCCATCGGGTATGTTTGGGTGTTCTGTAGCAAGCATCAAGAAAATGCTGAGTCAGCATATTTGCAAAAATTTTTTAAAATCTTTTCTCCAGAAGCAATGGTCAGAATGTTTTGATATTTTGTATGCAGCATCCAAAGGGGGATAAGGTACAAGTTTGTTAAAAGGAAGCCCATTGGTTCATATTTGGGCTCAATACAAGAGCCCAAATTTTTAACTTCGAGCAATATGGGGAATATTCTTTAAAAATCTTCTTCAGAACCACCAGTCAGAATCTTTTAATGTTTGGAATACACCATTGTTATGAGGGTCAGATTCAAGATTATTCAAACCAAGGCCCTGGGTTAATATTCTGGCTCCCTATGGAAGCCCAAATTTGAACTTAGTGCAATATGGGGGATAATTTTTAAAAATCTTCTTCTTCAGGTCCACCAGTCAGATTGCTTTCATATTTGGTATACAACATCTCTGGGGGGAGGGGGGTCAGATTCAAGTGTGTTCAAATCGTGTCCCTAGGTATATATTTGGCCTCGCTATGGTAACCCAAATTTTATCTTAGTGCAATATGAGAAAATTTCTTTAAAAATCTTCTTCTTCAGATCCATCAGTTGGAATGCTTTCATATTTGGTATACAACATCTCTAGGGGATCAGATTCACATTTGTTCAAATCAAGTGCCTAGGTTAATATTTGCGCTCCATGGTCGAATGTGAAATTTAACATAGTACAGTATGAGGAAATTTCTTTAAAAATCTTCTTCAGATTCACCAGTCAGAATCCTTTCACATTTGGCTTACAACATCTTTAAGGGAATCAGATTCAAGTTTGTTCAAATTGGTTCCCTGGGTTAATATTTGGGCTCCCTATGGTAGCCCGAATTTTAACTTAGTGCAATATGAGGAAATTTCTTGAAAAATCTTCTTCTTCAGATTCCATGGTCAGAATCCTTTCATAATTGGTATGCTACATCTCTAGGGGGGTCAGATTCAAGTTTGTTCAAATTGGGTCCATAGGTTAATATTTGGGCTCTGAATTGTAACTTAGTGCAATATGAGGAAATTTCAAAAAGGTTTCTTCTTCAGATCTAGTCAGAATACTTTCATATTTCGTGTACAACATCTCTGGGGAGGTCAGATTCAACTTTGTTTAAATCAAGTGCCTGGGTTAATATTTGGGCTCCCTATGAGAGCCAGAATTGGCTATGTAGCTGAAGAAGTAGAAATTTTGTATTCAGCACCCTCTAGAGGCATGTAACTAAGATTAATTCACATAGGTTGTATCAAGGGGCTTCATAGTGGAGCTCCACATTTTACATTATGATCAACTGAAGAAATGGCATGATGCTTGGACTATTTTTGTTAACCCTTGAGGGGCTTAAGGATTGACAGTGTATCCTATGAAGGTGGATTGCTTAATGTAGATTCATTCTTGGACTCATGTTCTGTTCAAGGTGAGCACTTCAGACCAGTGGGGCCTCTTGTTGTATCTCATTTTCTGTTGATTGTTTGTAACATTGGTTTCTTGTCTGTTTGTTAGTTTGGGTTATTAGTGGCATCTTTTGAGGTTGGAATCTCATAATTCGAGTGAGTGCCTCAGTTCCTCTGGGACCTATTGTTTAATAATGTCTTTAAACTTGTCAATGTTTGTATGGATTGAATCAAGTTTTTTTTCCCCAAGTGTAATGAGCTTTATGACTTTAACCCTTTACCCAACGAATCGCCTGCATCCGCCCATGTAATATGCAAATTCAGTAGTTGAAAAAATATTATTTTTCAAAAAATTTCAACAAAACCATATCATGTGACCCATCCCTCGTTGGAACGAGCTCGTCAAAGAATGTTATTTTTTAAAAAATTTCAACAAAACCATATCATGTGACCCTCGTTGGAACGAGCTCAGCAAGCTCATTCCAACGAGGGGTCACATGATATGGTTTTGTTGAAATTTTTTGAAAAATTTGAAAAAATGATATTTAAAATAATAAATGTTGATATCGTCTGCATTGGGTAAAGGGTTAACACTTTACCAAATGAATTGTATGCATCCACCCATATAATTTACAAATTGTGCAGTTCGAAAAATATAAGTTTTCAGACGATTTTAAGAAAACCATGTCATGTGATCGCCCTCACTGGAACAAGCTGCTCTAGCTCGTTCCAATGAGGGTCCATAAAAGAGTTCTGTGGAAAGTTTTGAAAATGTAATTTAAAATAATACTGATATCATCTGCATTGGGTAAAGGGTTAACCTTATTTTTAAATTTTAGAGTAGGTTCCACTGAGTATATGATATGGTTTTGTTGAAATATTTTGACAATTCTGAAAAAAATAATAATTAAAATAAATTTTGATAGCCTGTTTGTTGGATAAAGGGTTAACTGGTTGTGCGTTGGACGCCCATATTTTGGCTTTATTCTTAAGTGCATATACGACAGCTTGAATGCTATTTGTCACTCTCCCATAAATTGTGAAGGTCGAGACACATGAACAAATTTTGATGACTAAATATAATTTAGCACTCTACCAGTTAATATAGAGTGAGTTTTAAATTTCAAATAAAATATACTTTGAAAAGAAAAAAGGAAGTGTAAAAAGATAGAGACATGTTAACAAATGTTGATTATCAAAATAATTTAGCACTCTACCAGTTAATGGAATGAGTTTTAAATTTCAAATAAACTGCATGTTGAAAGGAAAAAAGGAAGGTTTTACTTGGTTTTAACTGGTTTAGTGCTAGAAGCCACTATCAGGGCTTTCAGAAAAAATGAGGGTAAAAGCAAAAGCGACATTTTCCAAGCTCATGTTTCATATTCAGTCAGATGCAAATAATATTTTGTTTATATAAATTTGTTCTATTACAAATTATTGGAGAGTGACTGTGGGTATTCTCCAATAATTTATAATAAATCAAATTTTGAATAAATTAAGACCACCCAAAGTAATATAGCCCTCAACAAGTTAAAATAGATGTTGAGGTGGTTGACTTAAAAAATCTGTACAGAGCAAAGGGTCAACATCAACACAACAATGATGTGTTATGTGCATATTAATTTTGTGCTTAAGGGGAATTTCAGTTGTAATGATATCTACTTCACTATTTAATTGACTATTTCAACTCACGCTGCCCATTCAAGTGGGTGTGTTTACATGAATTGGGATGGGTTCAAATGTCCTGCTCTGATACATTTAATGTTTCAATCAGTTGCTTGGCAAGCTGTTTGCTATCAACTATTGTATCCTTGTGAGTGTGCAGCAGAGGTGACATTAAAATGTAAGTACACTTACACTGTTTGGTAGAAATGTGAACTATATATATGTGTGCACAGATTGTTTGACTTTTGATTGTTTACATAGCTTGACAAATGTAAGGTAGGTTTAATACCCATATCAGTTAACTATTTGGGTGCTAGAAGCCTATATTTGGGCTCAAATGAAAAACCCTGGTGCCTCAGAAGACCTCATAATCTGTGAATGTGTTTCATATTCCCCTGGAAGTAAAACTGTTTTCTAAATATATATTTGTCTTATCACAACTTGATGGAGAGTGCCTAACTGTAGAGTGCCTAAAGGCATTTTCCAATAAAGTGTTGCAAGGCAAGCCCATATGAATAAATTCAAACACAAAAAATTAATCTAGCATTCTACAAATTCAACACATTATTTATTTATTTATTTATTTATTTATTTATTTATTTATTTATTTATTTATTTATTTATTTATTTATTTATTTATTATTTATTTATTTATTTATTGGCATTCAATGACACTTTCGACAGCTATGCTCATTTTGAAGACTTTTACAGCTGGATGAAGCGGGCATACTCAGAGAGAATCCACAAGCAGTGGCAAGCAACTGTCAGACTCTCCAACAGACTAACTCAACATAAGCAGCATTAGCATTGGTTGAAGACAAGTTCACCATCTATGTGTAGTATGTCTTAGTACACAACACCACTGTGCCCCTAGTTGGGCAATTGGGATTAAGGGCCTAGCCCAAGGACACAACACAGTTACTCCTGGCAGGAATTGAATGGTGGACCTTTTGGTTTGAAGTCCAATGCTATAGCCACTGAGCCACCACACTCCCAATGCATTTATAATATTCCTTCCAAAAGTTTCGCAATTATTTAACTTTTTAATGAGTTGCTCCCAATGAGTTTACTTTGATCTGGTATAGTCAGTTCTCTCTTTTAAGAAAAATTGCCAGAATGCTGAAAGGATCCAGACTGTACATTTTTGAATCCTTGAAAGCCTCTGTTTTTGAAAATAATTTTCAAGGCCAGAAGGGACTTGAATTTAGGAATTTTCTGAAAAATATTTTTTGAATATATTTGAAAATGTTTATTCTATAAATGCACAGAATTTCTTACAATTATGTTCAGTAATTCATTTTTGGCAAGAGACAGATACTTTTCAAGGCCAAGAATGTACTTGAATTTGGGCATTTTCCTGGAGAAGTCTTTGAATGTGTGTGAAAATGTTTATTCCGCAAATGCACAGGATTTAACTCTACTGACTGAAAGTCGGGGGAGTTATTCTGATCGTCGTGAAGGTGGTGTTTGGTTCTTTTTCTCCCAAACCACTGGCCACATTTTAATGAAATTTTACATGAGTTGTGGTTATATATGGGCAATTGGGTTTCTGCTCATATTGTGGAGGGGGTGGGGCCAAAATGCCCTAATTTAAAAAAAAATCTCATGAACCAGCTGCAGCAGAGACTTGATATTTGGTATACAGCTTCCTTTTGAGGTGTATACTCAAGTTTGTTCAAGAGTTGTTCGAGGGGCAATATTTGTCATCGTTATGGAAGGGGCAAGAATTTTTGCCCTGCCCAAAATTCCTTATTTCCAAACCGAGAGGCTGATTTGAACCAAATTTGATTGAAGTATTAATGGGTCATAATACTTGATTTATGCCCAAAATGTTTTTCAAAATGCCCTGTGGGAACCACAGGAGCAAAAATAGAAACAATTCCAAATGCCGCGTATCTCCAAAACTACATGGCACTGACAATTCTTATTTTATGTGAAGCTTCCTTACGACCAAGAGAATGGAATGGTCCAAAAAAATTGCTATTGTTTTTATCATAGGGTACTTTTTCAGGACTTTTGAAAAAATGCTGAGTCAGAATTTTTAGCTTAACTTGACATAGTCAAGATAAGCCATTGCCATCACGCGTGAGGAAGTCTTTTAGTCTGTGAGTCTGTGAGTCTGTAAGTCTGTGAATCTGTCGTTTCGGGGCCCCCCAACTCAACCACGTCTGGTGTGAGTTTGACCCCCTCCGTGGGGGATGTGCAGCTCCTCCCGCTCCCGCGGGGGGTGGTGAACGCTTTCGTTTCGGGTTGCCCGATTCGACCACGTCTGATGAGAATTGCTCCTCCTCCGTGGGGGATGTGCAGCTCCTCCCGCACCAGCGGGGGGTGGGGACCGCTTTCGTTTCAGGGCTTCCCGATTCGACCATGTCTGGTGAGAGTTATTCCCCTTCCGTGGGGAATGTGCAGTGTTTTACCGTGGTGGATACTGCGGGAGCTGTTGGTTTTCTGGTGTAGAGATGCCTGGTTCCGGGACTATGCGCCCTCTCCAGTCGACATCTGAGGCTGTCACTAGGGTTGTGACTCCTCCTTTGGAGGCCGAGCTTGGTGGCTCTCTCCACTTTTCCGCCAGTTCCAACAGCTCCCGTCGTATCTGCTGCTACTGCTGTTCCGTCTACAACGTCATTGGGCACCGTTTTTAGCCGGCCTCGGCTTCTCCCTGCCAGGGTCTGCAGGGATGTCTGTAGTATGGTTGTGGGGTTTCGGCCTCAGCCTTCCCAGACTTCCACTCGGCGAATTCAAATGGGGCTGCCGACTGAACCCCATACTGTGTCCTCTCAGCCATTGAGCACAGTAGTTTTATACCTGCAGTGGTCTGCTGCGGTGTCTGGTTGTGTAGACGTGAGGGTATCGGCCTCAGCCTTCCCTGACTTCAACACGGCGAAGTTGGAAGTGGCTGCCGGCCGGACCCTCTCCTGTGGTCTCTGCGCCGTCGAGCTCCACAGTTGTCATTGAATTCGGTTGTTCTTAGTGGGTCACTATGAACTCCGTGGCGTTTTCCGTCCCTCATTCTGGCCACACGACCAGTCTTGGGGGTCCAACGTCTTTTGTGCAGCCTGGACATTCTGCCCTGCAGAGGTCAGCAGTGACTCTCATGAGTTCCTGCTATGTTGATCCTCGGGGTGTGTCACACCCCTGTACACGTCTGGCTTCAGACGTTTTCGGCTGCCGCCCGTCGTCCCATGTCGGGTCTTTTGGAGGATCGTGACCCTTCGCTGGTTCAGAGGGTCAGCGGTGAAGCCACTTTGCCGGTTCGTTCCCCTGTCGAACCGGCCAGTACGGCCAGTGAGCTTAGGGAGGCCCTCTCCTTACTCACTCAGGTTCTGTCAACGAGCCTTCCTGTTGCTTCCAGCGAGGCAGCGAGTGGTTTCCAGGCGCCTCCTGTGGCGCCGCCTCCCGGGATTAGAAACAGGCCGCTTTCTGATCCCCTGGTGTTCCGACACCATGGGAGGCGTCGGCTGGTTTGCCCACGATGGGTTATGTGTCTTCCGACTCAGGGGAAGAGTCAGACATGCTTGATGTCGAGAGCCAGCAGTCTTCGGACTTGGGGGCAGCTCTTGCTTTCGTGTTTGGGTTCCTTCCGGATCTCAAACCATCTAACCAGTCGACAGTGTCAGCCAGGCCGCGATCATCGGTCGCGCGCCAACAGTTTATGGAGCAACCTGCTTCTGGGCGTCTTCGACCGTGCCCTTCGGTACAGTTGGTTGAAGCATTTTCAGCCTTGGACTCCAAGCTAAGTTCTAAGGCTATGAAAGCTCCGTTCTTCACCAGGGTTGACACTTTTTTGCCTCCGGCGCGTTATCGTTCTTACGATTCCGCCAATCCGTCGGTCTACCAGACTTTGACGGTTTTTGGATCAGGACTCCAATTCCCTCTGGCTTTCCAAGTCCAAGTCTGCCGTCATTCCGATGACGACTCTGGAGTCCACATTGGGCTTATTGAGAGAGATGCTTGGTATGCTTTCTCTCTCCGATCACGTCGTCTCAGCTTTTGCTGCTTATCTGTCTTCAGATAAGTTTGACGAGGTACAGGCTCCTTTGCTGGTGCTGTCCAAGGCGCTCATGCATCTTACTCACACGCATGTCTGTAACACGGCTAATCTGGAATTAGTTCGAAGGGACTCTGTGCGGGACACAGGCCGATCCCTTCCTGAGGAGCAGTACGCTACTCTTCGATCTGCTTTTTTGGCAGGTCCGCAACTTTTCCATGATTCTGTGTTGACGGTCCGGGATGACGTCCTACGTCATTCCAATGATCAGCTGCTGTTTTCTTCAGCTTGATCAGCCTTCTAGGGTAGGCACGGGCCGTTCCAAGCCTAACAAGTACCCTCTGCTTCCTCTGCGAAGCGAGAGGGGCTGATCCTTCTGCCACCGCTTCTACTTCTTACTCAAGGGGTAAGGGTAAGCGTCGGCAGTCTTGAGGGAACTCCCAGGATTCTTCATTCAGTGGAGGTGTTTTCTCCTCTAGCGAGCCTCTTCAGGGTTCGCAATGAAGGTCCTCACCTCGACTCGTCCCAGGTTGGAGGAAGGATAGAGTTCGCAGACCGTGGGCCACCATCACATCCGATCCTTGGATGTTAGATGTTGTTTGGTCCGGGCTGCGCATATCTTTCCGACGACACTCCACTCTGTCCGGAGTGCCTTTTTCCAACCACAGTTCCTTCAGATATTTTACGTCGGGAACTTTTGTCCACGGAGATAGACAAATCTCCTGACAAAGGGGGCGATTGAGGTCATCAAGAACATTAGGTCAGTGGGTTTCTATTCCCGCCTGTTCTTTGTGCCGAAGAAGGACGGCTGACTCCGTCCGGTTCTCGATCTGAGTTTCCTGAACCAGTCTATCATTGCTCCCAAGTTCAGCATGGAGACTTTAATGTCGGTCCTCCGTTCCATTCACCAGGGAGATTTCGCTTCCAGCTTTGACCTGCGAGACGCTTACTTTCACGTTCCGATTCATTGGGCGTTACGGAAGTATCTCAGGTTCTTTTTTTCTGGGGCGAGTTTACCAGTTCAAGGCCATGCCTTTCGGCCTCAACCTGGTTCCTGGACGATATCCTCCAGGGGCATTCCAATGCTGCCTTCCTGGAGTTGGATGTCGCCACTCTGTTGAGCTTGCTCACGTCGCTACGTTTCAGAGTCAACGAGGAGAGGTCGGACCTGGTCCCTTCTCAGTCGTTTAATCATCTGGGGATGGCTTTCCGCACACACTTTTATTTGGTGGCAGTTCCCCAGGCCAAGGCTGTGATTCTCGCAGCTTTTGCTCCGACTCTGACCCAGTCCACTTCCGCAACGGCTCGGAGTTTTCTCCGACTAATCGGTCTCTGCTGTTCGGTGATGGATCTCATTCCTCTAGGTCGGCTGCGTGTCAGACCTCTCCAACACTTTCTGCTCAGTCGTTGGAGGCCGAATGTAGATTTTCTGGATCTGGTGCTTCAGTTTCCAGACTATCTTTATCCTCACCTTCTCCTCTGGGCGGATGTCCAGTGGCTTTCGCAGGGTGTTCCGTTGGACTTAACCACGTCCGATCGCGTTCTGACGGCAGATGCCAGCGATCTCGGATGGGGTGCGACGTTGGATCCTCTAGGTCTTTCCATTCACGGGATGGTGGACCTGGATCATGCAGCTCTACACATCAACCAGAAGGAGCTTCTTGTTCTTCTTCTGCGTTTTTAGGCAGTGGATCCCTCACCTGTTGAATCGCCAGGTCCTTCTGTTGTCCGACAATTCGACAGTGGTTGCTTACATTCGGAACCTGAGCGGCACGCACTCAGTTCCAATGTACGAATTGGCTTGGGATCTTATACTGCTTGCTCAGGACGTCCACGCCGGGGTGGCTGTTCGTCACATTCCCGGTCGCCTGAACGTCCTAGCCGACTCCCTGTCCCGTCGGGGCAGGGTCATTTCCACCAGGTGGATGCTCCACATGGCGGGTTCCATCGGTCTCTTGTGACTAGTTGGAACCTCCGGTGGACACTTTCGTGTCCCCGTGTCCAGATGCTCTGGCTTTCGCCGTGGACGCTCTGGCCCTCCTTTGGGATGGTCTTGTCGGCTACACCTTCCTACCGGTTCCGATTCTGCCTCAGGTTCTCACCCAGATATGAACCTGCAGTCGTCGAATCCTTTCAATCACACCCGTCGCTTCGGTGGGTGTGGATCTATCTGCTCCGCTCTCTGTTAGCGGCGGTTCCGGCATGTCTCCCTCTACCTCGCGACTTTCTTTGCCAAAGTCGCCCGGGAGGTTTTCAAGTTGACCCGACTTCATTGTGCCTTCGCACATGTCTTTTATCGGGTCCTGTCTCCTCCGTAGTGGTTTTTCGAGACACGCAGTGGAGTTGCTTTTCTTCAAGGAGGCACTCACTCCACTGATTTAGCCTCTGTGGCTAAGTGGAAGGTTTTTCTGTCGATGGTGTGCGATCACTCTGTTGCTTCTGTCACTCCTTCGATCACACTGCTTGCGAAGTTTTCTGGTATATGTTTGTTTCTGAGAGTCTCCAGCAATGTGTACTTGTCCATGCTTCGGAGACATTTTTTCCTATGTGGTACCGCATTGTTTCGACACTCATCCTTGCCTCTCCAAGCTTGTTCAGCTCTTTTCCTTGAAAAGGCCTAGGACTTTGCAGTTTACTCCAAGATGGTCAATTTCTTGGGCGCTGCTCTGCTTGGGGGGTGGGGGGCATTCACGCCTTTATCCTGGATGAATATGCGTTTTCCCACATGCCAGATCTCTCCTGCATCCATTTCTTGATGGACTTGTCTTGCTATTCGTGCAGCTTCCGCTCGTCTAGCTACTGGTGATTGTATTACCAATTGTTTTTTCTGCCACGAGGTGCGTGCATTGTCTTCCTCTTTTAATAACTCTGTCATGTTGTCGGATGACTGATGTTATACTGGCAGCCTTCTGGAGAAATGCTACATTCTCCTTTTCTCTGCGACAGTTGCAGGAGCCGACAGAGACCCTTGGGGGCCTCTTTCTTTGGCTCAGGATGTTGTCTATCCAAGCTTTTCAGCTTTTTTCAGGGTCGGTTCCAGCTTTGTGCTGTTACTGCCCTTTTCTGTCTGTGCGTCGCACTTCACCATACACCTCATCTTTCATTGGCTTTTCTAATGTTTGTGATGCTATGGTTTGATAGGCCTAGGGATCTCTTCCTCTGTCCATGGTCCCAGTGCTATTGAGTTATGTGTGGGTTGGTTATGTGATTCCCTCCAGCCTTTTGTCTATTCAGCCTGTTGTAAACAATTGAGGTAGGTTGATAAGAAGTATAAATTTTATAGTAAATTTCCTTTCTTATTATACCTACCGAAATTGTTTACATGGAGGCCCTCCCGTCTTCTTATTCGGGTAAGAATCCTTCCTCCCCGCTGATCACATAACTCCTGTGTTGTTCGGAATCAAAAGAATGACAAATTGATGCATTGCGCACTGTGACGGAAGTCAGGGATTTGTACTATGGAAGAGCGTCCCATACCGGGTGTGCGCCGATGGCACTCGGCCCAGTTTTGGCTTATTTTTTCGTGGTGTTTTTACACCACTTTTCTTTCCCAAATCTTGGGAAAGATTAAAATAGAGAGTATTTTATCCGAGTTAGGTTCTTCCACTGTAGTGCAAGCCTGTTGTAAACAATTTCGGTAGGTATAATAAGAAAGGAAATTTACTATAAAATTTATACATTTATGAAGGGATTTCATTGTAACTTGGTAGGATGACTCCAAATAATGTCTAGAATGTCCCATTTTGATCACGATCATTCAGCCTTGATGGGTGCCCGAGCCCAAAAACCTTAAGCATAGGCAAAAGGTCATATTTATGGAAAGATTTCATTGTAACCTGTTAGGTTGACTCCATATAATGCCTAGATGATAACATCCCCTTTTGGTCGTGATTGGTCAATTGTGATGGCTACAGGTGCCCGATGCCTGAAAACCTTGAGCACAGTCTACAGGTCATATTTATAAAGGGATTTCAGTGTAACTTCGTAGGATCACTCCAGATGATGCCCAGATGAGATTATTCCCTTTGGTTGCGATCATTCAACCATGATGGCTGCCCAAGCCTGAACCCTGAAAACCTTTAGCACAGTCTACAGGTCATATTTATGAAGGGATTTCATTGTAACTTGGTAGGATGACTCCAAATAATGTCTAGATGGGAACGTCCCATTTTGATCGCGATCATTCAGCCCTGATGGGTGCCCGAGCCCAAAAACCTTTAGCATAGGCAAAAGGTCATATTTATGGAAGGATTTCATTGTAACCTGTTAGGTTGACTCCATATAATGCCTAGATGATGACATCCCCTTTTGGTCGTGATTGGTCAACTGTGACGGCTTCAGGGGCCCGAAGCCCGAAAACCTTGAACACAGTCTACAGGTCATATTTATGAAGGGATTTCATTGTAACTTCGTAGGATCACTCCAGATGATGCCCAGATGAGAATGTCCCCTTTTGTTTGCGATCATTCAACCATGATGGCTGCCCGAGCCCAAAGCCCCAAAACCTTTAGCACAGTCTACAGGTCACATTTATGAAGGGATTTCATTGTAACTTGGTAGGTTGACTTCATATAATGTCCAGTTGAGAGCGTCCCCTTTGGACCCAATTGGGAAACTGACAGCTACAGGGGCCCGAAGCCCAAAAACCTTTAGCACAGTCTACAGGCCATAGTTTTGAAGGGATTTCAATGTAATTTGATAGGATGACTCGTTTTGGAATAATTTCACTGTAACTTGGTAACTTTCGTTGATATACGTTAACTTTGACGTCCACATACATTAAATGTGAGGTCACATTAACCCACCCCTCAGCTCTTTAGTACAGTGTACACCTCATATTATTTTTATCAAAAACATAGCATACAGGGAGCAGAAATGAACATATTCCCAATTATCACAATTCTTGTCTTATTTCATAATCCTTTCATAAATATTGAACATTATCCTTTTCATCAAACACAACACACAAGTTAAGCTACAGTGTCATTGACACTTTCATTTTAACTGGGTAATGTGGAAACATTTAAGACTCTTCTTCCAAACCACTGCTCCAAAAGCTTTCATATTTCACATATAACATCTTTGGAGATTGTTTCACATGTTTGTTGAAAGCAAATTCCTGGGTCCATATTTGGGCTCTCTATGGGAGCCCAAATGTTTAAATTAATTCAGTATGAGGAATATTCTTTAAAAATCTTCTTCTTCAGATCCACCAATCAGAACCTTTTGATATTTGGTATGCAGTATCCTTAGGGGGGTTGCGATTCAAGTTTGTTCAAGACAAGCCTCTGGGCTCATATTTGGGCTCCCTATGGGACCCTGAATTATAACTTGGTTCAATATGAGGAATTTTCTTTAAAAAGAAAAAATGTTTTGATATTTGGTATACAGCATTCTTAGGGAGGTGTGATTCAAGCTTGTTCAAGCTAAGTCTTGGAGTCCATATTTGGGCTCCCTGTGGGAGGCCGAATTGTAACTCAGTTCAATATGAGGAACATTCTTTATAAATATTCTGAGTGATAGATCTTTGTTCTGCAGTATACTAATACATTGATTACAAAATAACATTACAACAAACAGGAACATAAGCTAGTATATAGCATGGAAATGGCATAGTCTGTAAGGCTGTCTTCTTGCCATTCCCGTAAAAAAGAATGATATCAAGTTTCTTTGGCATCAGTGTATCGAAGTGCTTTCCCTAAAACGGGATTGTCTGATCTTTTATTTGTAATTCAAGGGGGCTAGAATGTATTTGAGGATTAAGGGATGGGAAGAGGAGGATGAGATGCCAGAAAATTACAGCTGGCAGATGACACAGTCGGGGCACGTTGGGTTGTCACATTTGGAGTTAGGTCGCAAATAATTATTCAAGGCTTTATCAATTAAGGACTTTTTAAATTTGAGTTCATTCAATTGCTAGATTTGTGGGTTTATACTATTCCAGGTGCTTGGGAAGGAGTGTAAAGGCTGCACAGCAGAGAACTGTGTTCTTGGTTTGCGGGTATCCAATTTACCGATCTGCCTTGTATTCATTCCTGAGGGGTTTCTATGTTCTTGAAAGGTATCATTGAATGACATGGGAAGTTTTTTGTTCGTCCAGTCGTTCATAAGTCATTCACATCCACCAGTAAGAATACTTTTCTTTAGATCCAGTAGTCAGAATCTTTTGATATTTGGTATAAAGCATCCTTGGGGAGGTGAGATTCAAGTAAGTTCAAGCCAGAACCCTGGGTTCATATTTCAGCTCCCTGTGGGAGCCCGAATTATAACTTAGTTCAATATGAGAACTATTTTTTTTAAATCTTTTTTTTTCCTATCCACCGGTCAGAATGTTTTGATATTTGGTATATGGATATGGAAGCAGATGCAAGTTTGTTCAAATCAGGACCCTCGGTTGATAGTTGTCAGTGTCAGGTTAGTGCTCTCAGGCCCCTTGGGGCCTCATGTGTATAATTATGTTCAATCTTTTTTGGTGAAAGATTACTCTGGTGATAATATCCTTGCTTCCCAATTTTGCCCTCTTCAGTAGGTCATCACCAAGAGAAGTCTGAATTTTATAATAATGAACAGCAGTCAGTCAAATTGTAGTGCAGATTAACCCTCAGAGTTAAACATATACATGGTTTGTTTTATGTTTTAGGGCTTACATTCTACAGAATAACATTAGTAGTGATGCATTGTATCCATTTTATTAACTTGGAAAATTTATCCAACATAAACCAAATAATTTTCGTTTTTAGCTCAACTTGACAAAGTTAAGCTGAGCTGTTGCCATCACTTCTCGTCCATCGGCGTATGTGCATACGTACGTCCACAATTTCCTTAGGCACACTGCACAGGTCGCATTTATGATCCGATCGCTTTGAAAACTTGGTATGCTGAGTTGGGGTGACCTCTGGATGGGAGCTATCGATTTTCTTCCATTTCTGTCAAAAAATGTTGCTGCTGGCAACAGCCATTGAACTTGGGTTAGTCAGGCATCAATATTTCCCTGTCACACACCCTACAGGGCACATTTATCATCAGATTGCTTTGAAACCTGGTATGCTTGTTTAGGGTGACCTCTAGATGGGAGCTATGTATTTTCATCCCTATACACCAAAAAATGTTGCCGCTGGCAACAGCCATTGAACTTGGTTCTGTCAGGCATCAATATATTCTTTTGGCATGCCCTACAGGGCACATTTATGGTCAGATCAGTTTGAAACTTGATATGCTTGTTTGGGGTGACTTCTAGATGGGAGCTCTTGATTTTTTTCAATTTCCATCAAAACATGTTGCCTCTGGCAACGACCTTCGATGAACTATCGTACTTCCTCCTGCCAAAGCCCAGTGAGTGTTGCAGTGGATAAATTGCAAAGTAGAGGGGTGGGCTTCGGGACAAGTAATAGTGCTTGCAAGTCGCATTGGGATGCGTTGGAACTTGGCGATATAAGACAAGTAAGTATCCACTGGGTATGTTACGTTTCTGAGAAAACCACCCACCAATTTTATAGAATTTGCTTTAAAAATTATTATAATTATCTTGTACATACGTTTCATTTTCAGATTTCAGGTTTTAATCCTCAATTTAATGAATAAAAAAAACAGAAAACCATGTGGTGTTGTTTTCATTTTTAGCTCAACTTTGACGAAGTCAAATTTGAGCTATTGTCATGGCCCGTCGTCCGTCGTCCGTCTGTCCGTCTGGCCGTCTGTCCGTCTGTCCGTCTGTCCGTACGTCAACAATTGGCTATGGCTCGGGCTAGAGGTCGTATTTATGAACCGATCTTTACGAAACTTCTTATGTACCTTTGTTATAACCCTGGGACGGGAACGAGTGTTTTTAGGTGTGGTCCGAAATTCAAGATGGCTGCCAGTGGCCATTTTGTACCGATGATGCAAAAATCAGTTTTTTGTACAGAACTTCTGTATGAAAGTTCTGATTTGAATAAAGTTTTGTATAAATGTTTAGTACCATGGGATACATCACATATAATACGGGTTTTTTTCTCGTGCGTAAATTATGCAAATTTGACTGATTTTGATTTATTTAGTGTTACTTTCAGAGCTGTAAGTGCCAAGCTGCTATGGCTCGGGCTAGAGGCCGTATTTATGAACCGATCTTTACGAATCTTCTTGGGTACCTTTGTTATGACCGTGGGACGAGAACGAGTGTTTTTGGGTGCGGTCCGAAATTCAAGATGGCTGCCAGCTGCCATTTTGTACCGACGATGCAGAAATCTGTTTTTTGTACAGAACTTCCATATGAAAGCTCTGATTTGAATAATTTTTTGTATGAATGTTTAGTACCATGGGATACATCACATATAATATGGGTTTTTTTCTCGTACGTAAATTGTGCAAATTAGACTAATTTTGATGTTTTTTGGGGTTACCTTCAGCACTGTAAGTGCAAATGCCAATACGGCTCGGGCTAGAGGCCGTATTTATGAACCGATCTTTACGAAACTTCTTGGGTACCTTTGGTATCACCGTGGGACGAGAACGAGTGTTTTGGGGTCCGGTCCGAAATTCAAGATGGCCGATGGCAGCCATTTTGTACAAAATTAGGTGCAATCAGATTTTTGCACAGAACTTCCATATGAAAGCCCTGATTTGAATAATTTTTTTGTGTGAATGTTTAGTACCATGGGATGCATCACATATAATACGGGTTTTTTTCTCGTGCAGAAATTATGCAAATTAGATGAACTTTGATTTTTTCAGTGCGACTTACACACAGTAAGTACACATGTCAATACGGCTCAGACTAGAGTCTGTATTTATGAACTGATCTTCACGAAATGTCTTGGGTACCTTTGTTATCACCTTGGGACGAGAACGAGTGTTTCTGGGTGCGGTCTAAAATTCAAGATGGCTGCTAGTGGCCATTTTGTACCGAAATTAGGTCTAATCAGTTTTTTGTACACAACTTCTATACAGCTCAGACTAGAGGCCATATTTATGAACCAATCTTTACGAAACTTCTTGGGTACCTTTGTTATCACCGTGGGATGAGAGCGAGTGTTTTTGGGTGTGGTCCGAAATTCAAGATGGCCACCAGCAGCCATTTTGTACCAAAATTAGTGCAATCAGTCTTTTGTATAGAACCTCTGTATGAAAGTTCTGATTTTAATAAATTTTTGTATGAATGTTTAGTAACATGGAATACATCACATATTGTAAGGGGTTTTTTTTCGTGCAGAAATTATGCAAATTAGATGAACTTTGATTTATTCAGTGCTACTTACACAGTGTAAGCACACATGTCAATACGGCTCAGGGTAGAGGCTGTATTTATGAACCGATCTTCACAAAACTTCTTGGGTACCTTTGTTATCTCCTTGGGATGAGAATGAGTGTTTCTGGGTACGGTCCAAAATTCAAGATGGCTGCCAGTGGCCATTTTGTACCGAAATTAGGTCCAATCAGTTTTTTGTCACAAGTTCTATACAGCTCGTATTTATGAACTGATCTTCACAAAACTTCTTGAGTACTTTTGTTTTCACCTTGGGACAGGAACGAGTGTGTTTTGGGGTGCCTTTGTTATCATTGTGCTATGAGAACAAATATTTTGGGGTTCAGTCAGACCCACTCTGGGACTCAAAGATTTTTTCTAGTTCAGCATCTGACTGTCACCCACCTTTACAATACTTTACCTATACATTTGTTACAGGCAACGGTCAGTATTTATGTACAGACCGTTACAATACTTTATATGTACCTTTGTTATCAGGTCATTACCTAGATGTTTGTCATTGCTGTGTCACATACTATACATGTACATGTCTTTGTCTTGACAAGTTGAGCTACAGTGTCATTGACACTTTCATTTTTGTATAGGTTACTCTTGAAGCCGGAAATGGACGTAAGTATGTCAATCAACACTGCAAACCACCCCCTTGAAAACAGACAAAAATAGTCTGTTTAAAAATAGCTGGTTTGTTGTTGAGAATGCACTAAAATATTCCAGGACAAGGAATCAAAAATTTAGGCCCAGTTTATTGGTAAATATTGAGCCACGTGGGAGGGATGGGGAGAGAATGAAGAAAGAAAAAACATTCAGTCTGATATGTACATTTATTACGAATAAAAAAATCATAATATGAAGACCAGATAAAAATTTACACAGTGGAATATGAATAACAAAATAATAAGTTGCCTCCCCTGGCGACATTCAAAATATTTATTTTACACTGAAAGTCATAACTTCACATGTCAGGCCCGTCGGAACGAAATTTATATTGGGGGGGCTGATATTGCTAATTTGGGTGAACTGGCCGATACTAAATGGGTATGGGGTATCCAGATGCCGAAGGCATCTGGCGCGAGTGCTGAAGGCCCGAGCTTTTTGAGGGGGGAGGGGAGGGGAGGAGGGGGGGGGTACTCCCCCAGAAAATTTTTTGAAAAGGACAATCAAAGGAAGCATTCTGGTAGCTTTTGAAGCAAAAACCTCTTGATTTTTTTAAACGGCAAAAGTTGTTTTTTTAACAAAATGTTTCAAAAATCCCAATAGAACCCCATAACATTTGGGGACGGTTCTCACACCGGGCTCACCTGCAGGCCGTGGCCGTATTCCGTCATGCTAAAAAACAGTCAGGCCTTATGGTGGATTCATTAGTTTTATCATTACGCCAACGGATGTCGTGGTCTTCGGAGCTGCCAAAGGAATTGCTCAAAACGTTTGCACATCAACATATGCAGGTGCATGTTATACATTCAGTGATACGTTCATAATTCTAATCCAGGGGCGTAGTAAGCTAATTTTATTGGGGGAGGGGGGGGGGGGTAGGACCTATATTCCCATGACGCGACGTGTCATCCGAGCGGCGAGTGGGGGTGAACACGAGAGGGGATATCCTCCGTCTCGTTGGTGGGGGTCTGGGGGCCTCCCCCGGGAAAATTTTCGAATTTAAGATGTAAAAACATGCATTCTGGTTGATTCTGAGCAAATAAATCGTATATTCCTATGACGCGAAGCGTCATCCGAACCGCGGAAAGGCGAGTGGGGGTGAGCACGAGAGGGGGTACCTCCCCGTCTCGTTGGTGGGTGTCCAGGGACCTCCCCCGGGAAATTTTTTTTAATTTAAGATGTACAAATATGCATTCTGAGTGATTCTGAGCAAATACATCGTCAATAAGGAAATACGTCAGCTCTCTGATCAATTCAGCGTGATTTCCGAGCAGAATGACAGGAATAGTGAACATGCAATGAATTACCCTGTGGTTGGTTGGGGTTTAACATCGCTTTCCATAATTAGGCGAAAACACGACTGTCAGTTTTATTGGTGGAAGAAAGCCCACATGGAACCCACTCAATTCAGTAATCATTAACAGTAATGTCGGAATTTGGTAACCAGTGGGCATCCCGTGTGGAGAAACCACCAACCCAGCCCAGTAAAGCCTACTTTTGACAAATTTGTGGGGGTGGGGGAATATCTCCCTTACCCCCCCCCCCCCCTCCCCCCCAACCGGTTCCTACGCCACTGTTCTAATCTGAGTTCAATAATGTAATGTCCAGTTTTATTCAGATTACATTGGTTGCTCCCATCATGGATAAACTAACGACGAAATATGAGCAAATTATTGGGGGGGGCTGCAGCCCCCCCGGTTCCGACGGGCCTGCATGTTGCAGAGCATGATGAAATGATAAATGAGCATGTTTTATTGAACCAATCAATTAGAAATCACATCCCTGGTAATATTGTTATATAATTATCAAATACCAGAGTTGTAATTATTTTTATTTTTAATTACCATTTTCTCATTAAATTCTGAACACCCGTTTTCACAATGAGTTGTGCACCGCTCTTAAGTGGCAGTGTTCAATCAGATGGGATTTTAAAAAACTACAACGGGTTCAAAATCATGCCTTGCGCGTGGCTCTGTGCAAGCCCATGTGGACATTGATAAAACAACTTCATGAGATAGCAAAAATAGACACTATAGCAATGTGCTTAAAAGATCTTCAAAGCAAAACTCTAAATAGACTTCAAGACAGCGAATTAATAATTGAACTAAATGTGCATCGCATCCTCAATATGAAAACTAAATAATTTGGGGCGTATCCATCGAAAGGGTGAAAGTTTACTTCATTGCTATGGGGTGAGCCAGGCACTCGGTGACAAAAAATCAGAACTGGCTGCGGGTGACATGATATGCACAAAAGCTTGCCTCTGTTAACAATGTGAGTTGCAAACAACGAGGAAAATCTCCACCTGCTGCCTGGTCTCCCCTCCCAGAGATATAAATTTCGGGGGAATAATGCTGGCTTTCCCATCCAGATGTCACTGGTCGTCATGGACGGATCAGTCGTAAATTAAAAAACAAATTGCTCAAATTTCCAGCTCTCTATCTTTTCTACCTCCTCTATCTCATCAGACACACAACCAAAACTGAATGACAAACTATGAGGGATTGAAACAATCCTCACGCAAAGATGTGCAGAAAACCTAAATAAGACCAAGGCAAGGATTGAAACAATCTTGCCAGCAAACGGACCTTTTAAGGGCTTTTTTGTTATTTATTTAGGTTTTTTTTCTGGGGGGGGGGGGGGGAGGTCATTTGGAATTTCCGAAGGATAACCGGATACCTCATAATCACATTCGGCATCCTATCTCCCAGAAGGCTTGATGGATGACTCCCGGTTTTTCAAAACTAAACTGCTGGAGCTTTCTCCACTCCTTTTTTTGTAACCACTATGGTCATATACCGGGGCCGCTACCAAACCGGCGTTGCTGTTTGTTTTTTTTTCTCTTCTTCCCTTAAATTTGCCATCGCACAAAATTATATTCTGACTCGCTGCCATGGTGGAAATCATCAAACCTCTACCATCGCCAAGCTGGAACTGAATAAAGCCCACTCTCTAGTAGTCTTAATGGCTTTGAGGGATTGATTATTGACAATCTGTCACTCCAACGTAATCTGCTGGAAATTCTAACCACGTGCATACCACCTCAGACCCTGTTTTAGGCAATAGGATGCTAGGCCTGTGTGATGCAAGTGAAATAAAATAAGGTTAACCGGGTCGCAAGGGATTGGTAAATGCCACATCGTCCCTGCGCACCTTCGGTGTGCTAAAACCTTTCATTCATTCAGATGGGATCAATCATCTTTCTGATGGTATTATACCACTGTGAAAACTATATGTTGTGGGCGTGTTTCAGACGACTATTGACAGCAGCCTGTGCATTCTTTTGAAACAAGTGACAGCTTCCAAAACGAGGTCGACAAAAAATAAACGAGTCAATTTTGCTTGGGAAAAAATTTTTTAATAAAGACTTATTACACTGAACACACACATAATGTATTACATAAAAGACGAATTTAACAACACAAAAATCTCAAAACCAAAAAATATTCATAATACAGTATTACAGCTCGAATTGGTAAGTACAGTGTTGCAACAAGTCACCTGTTTTTCGATTCTATGCCTGTAAATTTGACGTCTTGTCTTGAACAACTTTCGTCCAATTTGAAACTTGGGGGGTGGGCTTTGACTTGAGTAGGGTACCCTGGTTCACAAATCTGAAAAAGTGGGGAGGGGGGAGGGGGGGGGGGGGGCTTTGGCACGGGTATGGGCTTTGGCATGAGTCAGTATGGTAAGTGCAGTTGTGCATCAATATTTCCCTTTGGCACACCCTGCAGTGTACATTTCTTATCAACCTACCTTGCAGTTGTTTACTACAGGCTTGCACTACAGTGGAAGAACCTAACTCGGATAAAATACTCTCTATTTTAATCTTTCCCAAGAGATTTGGGAAAGAAAAGTGGTGTAAAAACACCACGAAAAAATAAGCCAAAACTGGGTCGAGCGCCATCGGCACACACCCAGTATGGGACGCTTTTCCATAGAACAAATCCACGACTTCCGTAAACCAATGCGCAGTACGTCATCAATTCATCATTCTTTTGATTATCTGCACACGTGGTGGATGTGTGCCATTTTGTTACGTAACAGTGATAATTCAACTCGTTGATAATGGTTTTCCTGTGACTGGATTATGGATCTGAAGATCGTATAATAACAGGACTGTATTTTATATATTCTCGTTAATATTTTCAACCACATTCTCATTGTATATTATTTACTATTCCGTTTTCGCGAATGTTTTTTTTTTCGACAACGTGTCAACACGATTCGACAATGAAATTTTTCGGTTGATAAATTTAATTGTTATTGGAGTTAGGTGTCAATCATGGACTGTCTGGACAGGATTTCTTCACTCTGTTGAGGGCTGAATTTCTGGGGTTTTTTGGTCCTTGTCGGCCGTTTGGGTTCTGTTGTGTACCCACCGGTTTTTTTCTGCCACCTTCTCTCGTAGTTGAGGGTGTTCTTCTACTTTCTGTATCTGTTGAGTTCATCTTTTTCTTCTACTGCTCTCACCTCTGTTTTTTCCGGTTTGGTTCCTTTAGGGCAATTCCTTTTGCCTTTGCCTTGGTGCATTCTGGTGGTTGTTTCTTCCGCACCCGCGGGTGCTGTGGAACGCTGTCATTTCGGGCCCTCCCGACTCGACCATGTCTGGTGTGAGTTATACCCCCTCTGTAGGGGATGTGCAGCTCCTCCCACACCTGCGGAGGGGGGGGGGGAACGCTGTCGTTTCGGGCCTCTCGACTTGACCACATCTGGTGTGAGTTATACCCCCTCCGTGGGGGATGTGCAGCTGCTCCCGCACCTGCGGGGGTGGGGCAAGCTGTTGTTTCGGGGCCTCCCAACTCGACCATATTTGGTGAGAATTACTCCCCCTCCGAGGGGGATGTGCAGTTTTTTTTACAGTGGTGGATACTGCGGGAGTTGTTGGATTTCTGGTGAAGAGATGACTGGTTCCAGGACTATGCGCCCTCTCCAGGCCGAGCTAGGTGGCTCTCTCCCCTTTTCCCCCAGTTCCAACAGTTCCTGTTGTATCTGCTGCTACTACTGTTCTGTCTACAACGTCATCGGGCACCGTTTTTAGCCGGCCTCGGCTTATCCCTGCAAGGGTCTGCAGGGATGTCTCGATCTGTAGTGTGGTTGTAGGGTATCGGCCTCAGCCTTCCCCGAATTCAACTCGGCGAAGTCGGAAGTGGCTGCCGACTGAACCCCCTACTGTGTACTCTCAGCCGTTGAGCACAGTAGTTTTATACCTGCAGTGGTCTGCAGCGGTGTCTGGGAGTGTAGACGTGGGGGTATCGGCCTCAGCCTTCCCTGACTTCAACTCGGCGAAGTTGCAAGTGGCTGCCGGCCGAACCCTCTACTGTTGTCTCTGCACCGTCGAGTACCACAGTTTTGTCATTGGCATTTTCTGTCCACTCATTCTGGTCACACGGCCAGTTGTGCGGGACCAACGCCTTCTGTGCAGCCCGGACCTTCTGCCCCGCAGAGGTCCGCGGCAACTCTCCCGAGTTCCCGCTATGTTAATCCTCGGGGTGTGTCATACCCCTATACACATCTGCCCTCAGATGTTTCGGCTGCTGCCCGCCGCCCCGCTTCGGGTGTATTGGAGGATCGTGACCCTTCACTGGTTAAGAGGGTCAGGTGTGAAGCCACTTTGCTGGTTCGTTCCCATGTCGAACCGGCTGGTACGGGCAGTGAGCTTAGGGAGGCCCTCTCCTTACTCACTCATGTTCTGTCCAAGAGCCTTCCCGTTGCTTCCAGCAAGGCAGCGAGTGGTTTCCAGGCGCCCCCTATGGCGCCGCCTCCCGGGATTGGAAACAGACCGCTTTCTGATCCCCCTGGTGCCTACACCATGGGAGGCGTTGGCTGGTTTGCCCATGATGGGCTCTGTTCTTCAACAGGGTTGACACCTTTTTGCCTCCGGTGCGTTATCGTTACTACCATTTCGCCAATCCGTCAGTCTGCCAGACTTTGACGGATTTGGATCAAGCCCAAGTCGGCCGTCATTCCTATAACGACTCTGGAGTCCATGTTGGGCTTATCGAGAGAAATGCTGGGTATGCTTTCTCTCTCCGATCACGTTATATCTGCCTCCAGATAGGTTTGACGATGTACAGGCTCCTTTGCGTGTGCTGTCCAAGGTGCTCATGCATCTTACTCACATGCATGTCTGTGACACGGCTATTTTGGAACTAGATTGAAGGGACTCTGTACTGGACACAGGCCGATCCCTTCCTGGGGGCATCTGCTTCTTTGGCAGGTCCGCTACTGTTCCATGGGTTCCGTGTCGACGGTCCGGGATGACATCCTATGTCATTCCAAAGATCAGCTGCTACTTCGTCAGCTTGATCAGCCTTCTCGGGGAGGCAGGGACCGTTCAAAGCCTAACAAGTACCCTTTTGCTTCCTCTGTGAAGCAAAGGGCTGATCCTTCTGCCACCGCTTCTACTTCTTACTCACGGGGTAAGGGAAAGCGCCGGCAGGCTAGAGGGAAGTCTCAGGATTCTTCATTCAGTAGAGGAGGTGGTTTCTCCTCTCGCGGGTCTCTTCGGGGCTCGAACTGAAGGTCCTCACCTCACCTCGATTCGTCCAGGTTGGAGGAAGGATAGCAGAGTTCGCAGACCGTTGGGCCACCATCACATCCAATCCTTGGGTGTTAGATGTTGTTCGGTTCGGTCTGCGAACATCCTTCCGAATGGAACCCCACTCTGCCCAGAGTGCCTCTTCCAACCACAGTTCCTTCAGACGTTTTACGTCGAGAGCTTTGTCCATGGAGATAGACAATCTCCTGGCCAAGGGGGCGATTGGGGTCATCAAGAACATTCAGTCAGTGGGGGTTTTATTCCCACCTGTTCTTGGTGCTGAAGAAGGGCGGCCGACTCCGACCGGTTATCGATCTGAGTATCCTGAACCAGTCTATCATTGCTCCCAAGTTCAGCATGGAGACTTTCAGGTCGGTCCGCCGTTCCATTCACCATGGAGATTTCGCTTCCAGCATCGACCTGCGAGATGCTTACTTTCACGTTCCGATTCATCGGGTGTCGCAGAAGTATCTCAGGTTCGCTTTTCTGGGGCGAGTTTACCAGTTGCAGGCCATGCCTTTCAGCCTCAACCTGGCTCCTTGGGCCTTCACCCGTCTGATGTCGCATGTGATAGCCTTCCATCGCACACAGTCCAGGGTGACTACTTCGGCATGTCTAGACGATATCCTCCAGAGGCATTCCAATGCTGCCTTACTGGAGTTGGATGTCGACGCTCTGTTGAGCTTGCTCACGTCGCTAGGATTCAGAGTCAACGAGGAGAAGTCAGATCTGTTCCCTTCTCAGTCGTTTTGTCATCTGGGGATGGCCTTCCACACTCAGTTCAATACGGTGGCGGTTCCCCAGGCCAGGGCTGTGATTCTCTCAGCTTTTGCTCTGACTCTGTTCCCAGTCCACATCCGCGACAGTACGGGGTATTCTCCAGCTGCTTGGTCTCTGCGGTTCGGTGACGGATCTCATTCCTCTAGGTCGGCTGCATGTCAGACCTCTCCAACACTTTCTGCTCAGTTGTTGGAGGCCGAATGTCGATTCTCTGGATCTGGTGCTTCAGTTACCAGAATCTCTTATCCTCACCTTCTCCACTGGATGAATGTTCAGTGAATCCCATTGGACTTACCCATGTCCGATCACATTCTGACGACAGATGTCAGCGATCTCGGATGGGGTGCGACGTTGGATCCTCTAGGTCTTTCCCTTCACGGGATGTGGGACCAGGATCAGGCATCTCTACACATCAACCAGAAGGAGCTTCTTGCTCTTCTTCTGAGTTTCAGGCGGTGGATCCCTCACTGGTCGAATCGTCAGGTCCTTCTGTTGTTCGACAGTTCGACAGTGGTTGCTTACATTCGGAACCAGGGTGGCACAAACTCGGTTCCAATGTACGAATTGGCTCGGGATCTTCTACTGCTCGCCCAGGATGTCAATGCCGGGGGTGGTTGTTCGTCACATTTCCGGTCGTCTGAATGTCCTAGCCGACTCCCTGTCCCGACGGGGCAGGTTCTTTTCCACCGTGTGGATGCTCCACATGGCAGTGTTCCATCGATCTCTTTGCGACTCGTTGGAACCATCCGGTGGACACTTTTGTGTCCCCGTGTCCCGATGCTCTGGCTTTCGCCATGGATGCTCAGGCCCTCCTTTGGGACGGTCTTGGCGGCTACGCCTTCCTGCCGGTTCCAATTCCGCCTCAGGTTCTCACCCAGATATGAACCTGCAGTCGTCGAATCCTTTCGATCACACCCCTGTCGCCTCGGTGGGTGTGGATCATTCTGCTCCGCTCTCTGTTAGCGGCGGTTCTGGCATGTCTCCCTCTACGTCGCGACTTTCTTTGCCAAAGTCGCCCAAGGAGGTTTCAAGTTGGCCCGACTTCATTGTGCCTTCGCACATGTCTTTTATCGGGTCCTGTCTCCTCCGTAGTGGTTTTTCGAGACAAGCAGTGGAGTTGCTTTTCTTCTTCAAGGAGGCACTCACTCCACTGGTTTAGCCTCTCGATGGTGTGCGATCACTCTGTTGCTTCTGTCACTCCTTCGATCACACTGCTTGTGGAGTTTCTGGTATATGTTTGTTTCTGGGGGTCTCCAGCAATGGGTACAAGTCCATGCTTCGGAGACCTTTTTCATATGTGGTACCACATTGTTTCAACACTCATCCTTGCCTCTCCAAGCTTGTTCATCTCTTTTCCTTGAAAAGGCCTAGGACTTTGCAGTTTACTCCAAGATGGTCACTTTCTTGGGCGCTGCTCTGCTTGGGGGCGGGGTGCATTCACGCCTTTATCCTGGATGGATATGCATTTTCTCACATGCCAGATCTCTCCTGCATCCATTTCTTGATGGATTTGTTATTCGTACAGCTTCCGCCTTTATCCTGGATGGATATGCATTTTCTCACATGCCAGATCTCTCCTGCATCCATTTCTTGATGGATTTGTTATTCATACAGCTTCCGCTCGTCTAGCTACTGGTGATTGTATTACCAATTGTTTTTTCTGCCATGAGGTGCGTGCATTGTCTTCCTCTTTTAATAACTCTGTCATGTTGTCGGATGACGGATGTTATACTTGCAGCCTTCTGGAGAAATGTTACATTCTCCTTTTATCTGCAACAGTTGCAGGAGCCGACAGAGGACCTTTGTCCTAGGGGGGCCTCTTTCTTCCGCTCAGCTGTTGTCTATCCCAGCCATTCAGCTTTTTTCAGGGTCAGTTCCAGCTCTGTGCCTGCCCTTTCTGTCTGTGCATCGCACTTCACCATACGCCTCATCTTTCATTGTCTTTTACTAATGTTTGTGATGCTATGGTTTGATAGGCCTAGGGATCTCTTCTTCTGTCCATGGTTCCAGTGCTATTGAGTTATGTGTGGGTTGGTTATGTGATTCCCTCCATCCTATTGTCTATTTAGCCTGTAGTAATCAATTGCAAGGTAGGTTGGTAAGAAATATAAATTTTAAAGTAAATTTTCTTTCTTATTATACCTACCGCAATTGTTTACATGGAGGCCCTCCCGTCTTCTTATTTGGGTAAGAATCCTTCCTCCCAGCTGATCACATAATTCCTGTGTTGTCAGAATCAAAAGAATGATGAATTGATGACGCACTGCGCATTGGTTTACGAAAGTCGTGGATTTGTACTATGGAAGAGCGTCCCGTACTGGGTGTGCGCCGATGGCGCTCGACCCAGTTTTGGCTTATTTTTTCGTGGTGTTTTTACACCATTTTTCTTTCCCAAATCTCTTGGGAAAGATTAAAATAGAGAGTATTTTATCCGAGTTAGGTTCTTCCACTGTAGTGCAAGCCTGTAGTAAACAATTGCGGTAGGTATAATAAGAAAGGAAATTTACTATAAAATTTATATTTTTGACTGGATCACTTTGAAACTTGGTATGCTGGTTTGGGGTGACCTCTAACTGGGAGCTATCGATTTTCTTCTATTTTCGTCAAAAAATGTTGCCACTGGCAACATTCTTAGTTCTTAGTTTAGTCAGACCTCAATATTTCCCTTTGGCACTCCCTACAGGGTACATTTATGATCGGATTGCTTTGAAACCTGGCATGCTTGTTTGTGGTGACCTCTAAATGGAAGATATCGATTTTCTTACATTTCCGTCAAAAAAAAAAATATTGCCGCTGGTGACAACCTTTGAACTAACTTTAGTCAGGCATCATTATATTCCTTTGGCACACCCTTCAGGGCTCATTTATGATCAAATCGGTTTGAAACTTGGTATGCCTGTTTGGGGTTAACTCTAGATAGCAGCTATTGATTTTATTTGATTTCCGTCAAAAAATGTTGCCTCTGGCAACAACTTTCCAGGAACTTAGTGCAGTTATGCATCAATAATTCCCATTGGCACACCCTGCAGTGCACATTTTTGACAGATCACTTTTTAACTTGGTATGCTTGTTTGGGGTGACCTCTAGATGGGATCTATCAATTTTTTTCCATTTCCGTCAAAAAGTGTTGTTCTTAGAACTTAGTTAAGTCAGACCTCAATATTTCCCTTTGGCACACCCTACACCTGCACATTTATGATAGGATTTCTTTGAAACCTGGTATGCACTTTGGTCCCATGGCCAGTTTTGCGGGACCAATGCCTTTTGTGCAGTCTGGACCTTCTGTCCCTCAGGTCCAGGGTGACTCTTCTGAGTTCCCGCTCTGTACACATCTGCTCTGTACACCCCAATACACATCTGCCTTCAGATGTTTTGGTTGCCACCCATCGTCCCGCCTATGTAAGGATCGTGACCCTTCGCTGGTTAAAAGAGTCCAGAGTGAAGCCTCTTTGCCGGTTCGTTCCCATGTCGAACCGGTTAACACGCGCCGTGAGCTTAGGGAGGCCCTCTCCTTGCTCACTCAGGTTCTTTCTAAGAGCCTTCCCGTTACTTCCAGTGAGGCTACTAGTGGTTTCCAGGCACCCCCCTGCGGCACTGCCTCCTGGGATTGGATGCAGGCTGCTTTCTAATCCCTCAGGTGTGCCTACACCATGGGAGGCATCGGTTGTTTGCCCATGATGGGCTCTGTGTCTTCCGACTCAGAGGATGAGTCCGACACACCTGACGTCGAGAGCCAACAGTTTTCTGAATTGGGGGCAGTTCTTGACTTTGTGTTTGGGTTCCTTCCAGATCTCCAAACATCAAACCAGCCGACAGTGCCAGCCAGGCCGCAATCATCAGTCATGCGCCTACAGCCTGTGGAGCAACCTGCTTCTGGGTGCCTTCAACCATGCCAGTGGGTACAGGTGGTAGAAGCGCTTTCAGCTTTGGACCATACGCTGAGTTCCAAGGCTATGAAGACTTCGTTCTTCACCAGGGTTGACACTTTTTGCCCCCAATACGTTATCGTTCCTACGATAACGTTCTTACGATTCTGCCAATCCATCAGTCTGTCAGACTCTGGCGGTCTTGGATCAGGACTCCACCTCCCTTGGGCATTCTAAGCTCAAGTCGGCCGTTATTCCTATGACGACGCTGAAGTCCCTGTTGGGCTTATCAAGAGAGATGCTGGGCATGCTTTCTCTCTTGGATCACATCGTCTTTGCTTTAGCTGCTTATCTGCCTCCAGATAAGTTTGACGACGTACAGGCTCCTTTGCATGTGCTGTCCAAGGTGCTCATGCATCTTACGTGCATGCCTGTAACATGGCTAACTTGGAATTATTCGCCTGGACGCTGTGTTGGACACAAGCCGTTTCCTTCATGAGGGTCAGCTCTCTGCTCTTCGATCTGCTTCTTTAGCGGGTCTGCAACTGTTCCAAGGTTCTGTCGCGACGGTCTGGGATGACGTCCTATGTCATTCCAAAGATCAGCTGCTGTTTTGCCAGCTTGATCAGCCTTCTGTTGGAGGCAGTGGCCGTCCAAAGCCTAACAAGCATCCTTCTGCTTCCTCTGTGAAGCCAAGGGCTGATCCTCCTGCCACCGTTTCTACTTCTTACTCACTGGGTAAGGGTAAATGTCGGCAGGCTAGAGGGAGGACTCAGGATTCTTCATATAGTAGAGGAGGTGGTTTCTCCTCTCGCGGGCTTTGCCGGGGCTCGAAATGAAGGTTCTCACCTCGAGTCGCAGGTTGGAGAAAGGATATCGGAATTAGCAAACCATTGGGCCACCATCCCATCCGATCCTTGGGTGTTAGTTCTTGTTCGGTTCGGGCAGCGAATATCTTCCAGAGGCACACCACTCTGTCGAGAGTGCCTCTTCCAACATAAGTTCCTTCAGACGTTTCACATCTGGAGCTTTTGATCACGGAGATAGACAAACTCCTGTCAAAGGGGGTGATTGAGGCCACCAAGAACATTCATTCAGTGGGATTTTATTCCTGCCTTTTCTTGGTGCCGAAGAAGGATGGCCGACTCCGACCGGTTATCGATCTGAGTATCCTGAACCAGTATATCATTGCTCTCAAGTTCAGCATGGAGACTTTCAGGTCGGTTCGCCACTCCATTCACCAGGAAGATTTTGCTTCCAGCATCGACCTGCGAGACGCTTACTTTCACATTCTGATTCCTCGGACATTGCGAAAGTATCTCAGGTTTGCTTTTCTGCAGCGAGTTTACCAGTTCAAGGCCATGCCTTTCGGCCTCAACCTGGCTCCTTGGGCATTCACCCGATTGATGTCGCATTTGATAGACTTCCATCACTCAGAGTCCAGGGTGACTACTTCAGCATATCTAGACAATATCCTCCAGAGGCATTCCAATGCTGCCTTTCTGGAGTCAAATGTCGACACACTGTTGAGCTGGCTCACATCGCTAGGGTTCTGAGTCAACGAGGAGAAGTCGGACCTGGTCCCTTCTCAGTCGTATTGTCATCTGGGGATGGGTGTACATACTCAGTTGAATATGGTGGTGGTTCCCCAGGCAAGGGCTGTGATTCTCTCAGCTTTTGCCCTGAATCTGTCCCAGTCCACGTCCGCGACAGCTCGGAGTATTCTTCGACTGCTCGGTTTCTGCAGTTTGGTGACGGCTCTCATTCCTCTAGGTCGGCTGCATGTCAGACCTCTCCAACACTTTATGCTCAGCCGTTGGAGGCCGAATGTCGATCCTCTGGATCTGTTCCTTCAGTTACCAGAGTCTCTTCAACGTCACCTTGGATGGATGTTCAGTGGATTACGCAGAGGGTTGCGTTGGACTTACCCACGTCCGATCATGTTCTGAAGGCAGACGCCAGCGATCTCAGATGGGGTGCGACGTTGGATCCTCTAGGTCTTTCCCTTCACGGGCATGGGACCAGGATCAAGCAGCTTTTCACATCAACCAAAAGGAGCTTCTTGCTCTTCTTTTGAGTTTCTGACAGTGGATCTACCACCTTTCGAATGGCCATGTCCTTTTGTTGTCCGTCAATTCGACAGTGGTTGCTTACATTTGGAACCAGGGTGGCACGCACTCGGTTCCCATGTACGAATTGGCTCGGGATCTTCTACTGTTCGCTCAGTATGTCAATGCCGGAGTGGTGTTCGTCACATTCTCGGTCGTCTGAACGTCCTAGCCGACTGCCTGTCCCGACGGGGCTGGGTCATTTTCACCAAGTGGATGCATGCTTCACAAGGTGGGGTGTTCCAGTGGCTTTGCGATCTCTGGGGTCGCCCCCATGTCAATCTCTTTGCGACTCGTTGGAACCTCCAGGTAGACACTTTCGTGTCCCCGTGTCCAGATCCTCTGGCTTTCGCTGCGGATGCTCTGTCACTTGATTGGAACGATCTTGTCGGCTACGCACTCCCACTGGTTCCGATTCTGCCTCAGGTTCTAACCCCAAGATACGAACCTGCAGTTGTCGAATCATTCTGATCACTCCCCTGTCGCCTCAGCAGGTGTGGATCAATCAAATCTGCTCTCTGCTAATGGCAGTTCCGGCACATCTCCCTCTACGTCTCGACCTTCATTGTCAAGGTCACCCGCAGAGGTTTTATGTCAACCCAGCCTTCACGCACATCTTTTGTCAGGTCCTATCTCCTCCGAAGAGGTTTTTCAAGACGAGCAGTGGAGTGCATTTCTTTTTCAAGGAGGCACTCCACTGAAGGTCTTCTGTCGATGGTGTGCCGAGCACTCTGTTGATTATGCCAATCCTTCAATTTCACAGATTGCGGAGCTTCTGGTATACCTGTTTGATTCTCAGAGTCTCCAGCCTGTAATCATCAAAGGGTACAGGTTCATGCTTTTGGAGGCCTTTTTGTATGTGGGACAGCGTCGTATTGGCACTAATCCATACCTCTCCAAGCTTGTTTGGCACTTTTCCTTGAAAAGGCCTAGGACTTTGCAGCTTACCCCAAGATGGAATCTTTCTTGGGTGCTGCTTTGCTTGGGGGGGGGGGGGGGGGGGCACCATTTGAATCTTTATCCCAGGTGGATATGCATTTTCTCACATACAAAACAGCTTTTCTGATAGCTTTTGCCTCAGCCAGACAGGTTAATGAGCTTCACAACCTCTCGGTTGACCTGGCCTTTTTCAGGAGCTCCCAACGGTGTTACGTTTGCCACTGATTGCTCCTTTCTGGCCAAGAATCAGATACCAGAAACTACTCCACTTCCTATCTGTATCAGGGCTCTTCCTTCTGCTGAGGGTAACCGCCCTTTGCTCTGTCCAGTTTGTGCAATTCACATTTATCTCAATCAGACGCAGTTCATTAGGAAAGGAAGGAAACGATTTTTTCGGTCTCTTATTCCTGGTCGACAGAAGATCTCTCCTCAGTCCATTTCTCGATGGATTTGTCTTGCTATTTGCATGACTTACCCCCGTTTTGCTACTGACGATTGTATTACAAATCGTATTTCTGCCCATGAGGTGCGTGCATTGTCTACCTCTTGGGCTTATACGAACTCTGCCATGTTGTCGGATGTTGTGCAGGCAGCCTACTGGAGAAATGCTACTTTCTCCACCTATCTGCGTCAGTTGCAGGAGCTGTCAGAGGACCTTTTTGCTATGGGCCCTCTTTCTTCTGCTTAGGCTGTTGTCTACCCTAGCCATTAGGCTTCTTACAAGGTCAGTTCCAGCTCTGTGATGTTACTGCCCTTTCTGTCTGGTGTCGCACAGAACCATACGCCTCATCTCTCATTGTCTTTTACTAATGATTGTGATGCTGTGGTTTGATCATCCTAGGGACCTCTTCCTCTGGCCACGGTTCCAGTGCAATTGGGTTATGTGGGGGTTGGTTATGTGATTCCCTCCATCCTATTGTCTATTCAGCCTGTAGTAAACAATTGTAAGGTAGGTTGATAAATTTAAATTTTATAGTAAATTTTCTTTCTTATTATACCTACCACGATTGTTTACATGGAGGCCCACCCGTCTTCTTATTCTTGTAAGAATCCTTCCTCCCCGATGATCACTTAACTCCAATGTTGGCAGATTCAAAAGAATGATTCATTAGTTACTGTCTGCGCACTGGTTGCCGGAAGCCTTGGATTTGTACTAAGAGAAGAGCATCCCCTAATGGTGTTTTTGTTTCCCACAAAGATGTCCTTTGTTTTATCCTGGTCCTTGCAAAGAAAACAATGGATTAGGGTTTGTCACCACCAATTTTTTATCCGCCCGTCATTTTTTGATGGACGTATTATGTTATGGCATTGACTGTCTGTCTGTCTGTCTGTCTGTCTGTCTGTAAACAATTTTTGTGTCGCCTACTCCTCCAAAAGTTTAGATGCTACATTGTTCAAACTTTGCACATATGTTGATTACCAATTGCCATTGTGCATGTGACAAGAGCAGGTAACTCTGTAATGTACTTCCAGAGTTATGCTCCCTTTTAGTACTTAAAACATTACAGTATTGTGTCACCTACTCCTTCAACATTTTACATGCTATATTGTTCAAACTTTGCACACAAGTTGATCACCAATTGCCATTGTGCATGCGACAAGAGCAGATAACCCCCATGTTGTATTTCCAGAGTAAAGCCCCTTTTAGTACTTAAAACATTACAGTATTGTCTCGCCTTCTCCTTCAACATTTTACATGCTATATTGTTCAAACTTTACACACATGTTGATCACCAATTGCCATTGTGCATGTGACAAGAGCAGGTAACTCTATTTTGTATTTCCAAAGTTATGCTCCCTTTTAGTACTTAAAACATTACAGTATTGTGTTGCCTACTCCTTCAACATTTTACATGCTATATTGTTCAAACTTTGCACACATGTTGATCACCAATTGCCATTGTGCCTGTGACAAGAGCAGATAACTCCATGTTGTATTTCCAGAGTTATGCCCCTTTTAGTACTTAAAACATTACAGTATTGTGTCACCTTCTCCTTCAACATTTTACATGCTATATTGTTCAAACTTTGTACACACGTTGATCACCAATTGCCATTGTGCATGTGACAAGAGCAGGTAACTCTGTTTTCTATTTCCAGAGTTATGCCCCTTTTAGTTCTTGAAACATAACAGTATTGTGTCGTCTTCTTCTTCAACATGTTACATGCTATATGGTTCAAACTCTGTACACATGTTGATCACCAATTGTCGTTGTGCATGTGACAAGAGCAGGTAACTCTGTTTTGTATTTCCAGAGTTATGCCCCCTTTTAGTACTTGAAACATTACACTATTGTGTTGCCTACTCCAACATTTTACTTGCTTTATTGTTCAAACTTTGCACCCATGTTGATCATCAATTGTCGTTGTGCATGTGACAGGAGCAGATAACACCATTTTATTTTTAAACGATGAGAACCCTCACCGTTTATAGCTATTATGATCTTCAAAATGTCCTTTTCCTTGGCGCCACCTATCATCAATCATTATCAATGAAGTTAACCTGTCAATGAATGGACGCTACCATTGTAAACGGCAGGGAGAATCTTCTACAGCAGCCTTGTTTTTATTTTGTGAAGACCTCAGATCGATTAATATGAAAATGTGAAAACAAGTGAATTACCCTTTACCCCTGACAGGGCAGGGGAATGGGCAATGATTGGAGGGGGGAGACAGACATAGTCAAGTCAACAAAAATTTCTATCTTTACCCCAGAGAAATTTGTGCATGTTCCAATTTTGACGGGTGTATGTTGCCCCGCTAGGCAGTGCTCTTCTTACTTATTGTGTCGTTTGTGCATCCACTGACAAATTTTTTTTTCTTCACAAAACATAATGCTCCGTTGAAAGATTTAATTTATCAATTTACCACTCTGTTATCACACAGGTTACCAGAATCTTTAACTGTCAATGCCAGCCATAATATTATTCCATTATTATATTCAATGGCAAAGTATACAGGTATGAATGGCAGTGGAACAAGAACTTATTCCACTGACATGCATATTTGTGTGGGCCCCTTTTTGGAGTTTTTATATGTCTGAAAAGCAGAAAGAAATTTAATTTTGAAAACCTGCACTATAGCTACTTTCTGTCATTATCAGTGATAATTGTAACTGACTTGTCTCTCGCCTCATTTGTGTACATGTGAGTCATGGTCCCTCGCTTTCAGTTCACTGGTGGAGAGACCTGATAAGTTAAATGGAAAATGCTTTGCCTTTTGCAATGGTAACTGACTATGCAGTATGTATTTGTCATCGAGTGTCCCCATTTCACTGTTGTGAATGGCGGCACAGTAAATTCTAGCACCAGACTTTCTAGTCTTGTAGTTGGAATTAAATTACAGCTGAATCCAATGATGGTATTCATCAAAACTTGGTCTTTATTGCAAAGATAATCATTCGTACTATACTAGATAACCTGTACGATGAAATTAGCTGATTGAGTTCAAGAAGCCACTATCAGGACTTTCAGAAAATTGAGGGTACCAAAGCAAAAGCCACCATTTGCCTTGTTAATGTTTCATATTTAGTCAAATGCAAATTATATTTTGTTTATATAAATTTGTGCTATTACAAATGATTGGAGAGTGCCTGTGGGCACTCTCCAATAATTTGTAATAAAACAAATACCCAATAACAAATTCATTCCACCAAAAATAATCTAGCCTCAACCCGTTAAGTATTACAAAGTCAAGGTCACATTTACAGATGTCAAGGAACTGTGAGTACTTAATATTCTGAAAAATAGGATTTTATTTCTCGGTTATGCCTTACACCGCAAAGAGAAGTGTAGTTCCAAGCTTTTTACTCATGGGCACCATATTCAGTGGAATAAAAAAATCTTTCAATGTCGGTCTTTAGTTAATGAAGATATGTAATTTAAGTTTGAGCTTTGGTTTTGAACATTGATCTGACAAAAATACATTCCAAAGTTTCGCTGCAATTGGAGGTGTATGCCCAATATGGGTCACATTTGAAAACATTTGCAATTTTCCATAATTGATGGTCCATATTTGTTCAATTCAAAATTTGCAAATGTTTATTCATTTCAGTATCCGATTTGAGGAAATTATATACTCATGGGACTCTACACTAAAATTTAAATATAGGGCAAACTCTTTACCCAATGCAGACTATAGCATTTTAGATATTTTTTTTCAAATTAAAAAAAAAAATCAACAAAATCATGTCATGTGACCCCTCAATGAGGGGTCACATGATATGGTTTTTGTCGTAATTTTTTGAAAAATATATTTTTTCAACTGCTTAATTTGTAAATTAGATAGGCAGGAGCAGCCAACTCATTAGGTAAAGGGATAAACTCTCTAATCAGTTATATCTAGAAAATAAAGGCAACAGTTTTGCAATGAAAAGAAACACTACAGACATTTCCTCTGGGAAGAAAGTTAAAATACTATTGGCTTTTAAGAAATCTTACTGAAAGGTCAAGTCAGCATGACATCTGATGGAGGAAGCATCTTATTAAAGATATCATTTCTCTATTATTTCTTTATCACAGCTCTTATTATTAACATAATATGAAACAAAACTAAAGGGAACTTAAGGAAGTCTTACCAAGTGTATTATTTATAGGATACCCAGAAAGAAGTACTTCCTCCATGTCAAAATAATAATATCAACAGCTTATAATTCAATGGAAATTGACTCATTGTACAATTATTGCTTTTTTATACTGTTTCAGCTCTTCTGTAACTTGCTTCAAGTACATGGCCTTGGCAATTTTACTCAATTATTCACATAACATAGATAAACTGTGATTTAGCTTTTACTTCTGGTTGAACATCTAATCTAAACCTCAACTGGTCTAAATCATAACTAGTGTATTTGACAAATCCTCCAACTCACAAGTCCAGTTGACAGCTGTCCAAGTCACTACTGATCTAAATTTTGTTGATATCTACATATCTTTGTTGGGAGCATAGTGGCTTAGTAGGTAGAGTTGGAGGCTGCAAGCTGAGAGGTCCTCAGTTTGAATCCCACCTGCAGCAACTGCGTTGCATCCTTCCACAAGACACTTCATCCCAATTACCCATCTGGGGTCACGGTGGCATTGTGCACTAAGGCATACTGCACGTCGATGGTGCACTTGTCTTCAACCAGTGCTAACCCTGCTTGTGTGGAGTTAGTATGATGGGGAGTCTGACAGTTGCTTGCCATTACTTGGTGGTTCTCCAGGTACTCCGGCTTCCTCCACCCATAAAAACGGTTCAACACAAGGTGACCCTGGCTGTCAAGTGTCTTTAAAACTGCAATAAATAGATTGTGTACATTACATGTTGGAAATTATGATCTATTGAAATTTTAAACTGTGGTATATAGAAATTTTAAAGAAAATGGTCATTATCTGCCTCAAAGATTTGGAGTACATGTATGTATTTCCTGCTTTAAAATCAATTTACTCTTTGTCAACTCTCCTGCTATGTTATAAATTTTGCTTGACTTGGAATTGACTATTCCAAAATAGCCATCCTTGAGGAAGAGAATAGTCCATGCACTGAATGTAAGTAGGGCTGAAACGGTTGGCTCATTTTCGTTATCGACTAACCGAGAGCTATAATCGGATAATATCCGGTTATCCATGGCCATTGTTTCACCGAATATGGGATCAAAACTATAGGAATTGGAAAGCAGTATTCTCAAACTATTCCATAGTGTGTATACAAACGAACATTGTCAAGTACTCGACAATGTTCGTTTGTATACACACTACGGAATAGTTTCTGTGATTACTCATTACTTACGGAAACAGCTGGTCATTAACAAAGTCTTGAATGCCAAACTCAATTATTTCTCAATATACACACCACGTCTTCGATGTGTAATCTTTGACAAAGGAGAAGCGGCAGATTTACTAAATTTCAAATGTGGAATGACGATCACTATCGATATTTCGGATAACCGGTTGACAGTTTTTCTAATCAGTTTGGTAGCTAACTGGTTTCAAACCGATTATCTGGTTAACCATTTCAGCACTAAAGGTAAGTGGACTATTCTTCCTCACAGACCACTACTTCGGAATAGTCAACAACATTTCGTGCAATAATTAGTATAGTTCTTACTTATTTGTCCCATAACCTAGCTTATGACCTCACTTACATAATGGAATAAGCTGGTTATGCTTTTATCAGTCAAAGGTTATTTAGTCTTAAGTCAAACATAGGTTATGACCCCCTCATTGGAATGAGCTCGATGAGCTCATTCCAAAGAGGGATCATAACCTATGTTTTTGAGACACAAAATGAAAAAATAATGAAAATTAATTCGCAATTTTTTGTGAATAGCACTGACCGTTTTGGCCCTTACGTTGGGTAAAGGGTTAATATGTGGATTGGGTATGAAGAGAGGAGGAGCCCTATTTATTTTGGGTTCATTGCGCCAAAGTTCAAGTTAGTTAGTGACTTCAAACTTGAAAATATTTCTGTAGTCAGCTTCTGCTCCCTTATTAAAATTCTGCTGTGCTAATTGAAACCAAACTTAACATGTGGGTTGGGTATTATGAAAGGAACAACCCTATTCATTTGGGGATCATTGTGCCAAAGGTCAAAGTTACAGTGACCTATTACTTATAGATTTTCTAAGTTTCTGCTCACAAAGTAAAATTCCACTGGGGCAATCAAAATAAAACTTTACATGTGGGTTAACTATATGAGAGGAAAAACCCTATTTATTTGGGATCATCGTGCCAGAGTTCAAGGTCACAGTGACCCTTAACTTACAAATGTTTCTGTTTGCGGCTCTTGTTGCTGCATCAGGGCATTTTTGAGCCACTCCTGGTGGCTAGCTCAAGTTTAATGAGGGGTCTAATGCTATAATTTTCAAGAATAAAATTAAATTTCTTAATTATTAAAATAAAAAATTGAAGCTGGTATCTCGATATTATGAGAGATAAATATTTAATTGGAAACAATTTGTTACTTTATGTACAGCAGATAAAACCATTGATGCAGGATGGCAACATTTGTGTGCAATATATCAATAACTCTTTTCTCTCGACAAACTCAGAATGATAACAGTAGAGCAATTATTGCTTATCAAAAGCTAATTTCTCGTTGAACATTCTGGAGCAAAAAAGGATGGCTGAAAAGTTGGGTGCATGTATCTAAAGTTAACTCTTTCAACACGAGAGGCCGCTTTTCCAGTCCAGGAACACAATACGTCATAATTTCATTAAGTAGGATAGCTACTAAGTGAACGTGTGTGGTAGAACAATTAATATTTTCAACGTGCAGCCTTCAGGCTGCACGTTGAAAATATTAATTGCTCTACTCCCAAATTATGGATATGAACTTCCAATTTCTGCCTTTAACTGGCATGGAAGATACAATCAGTGTTCAAAGGGTTAACTGTCAAGACAATCAAGTGCATGTAACCCTTTAACTAACAGTTCACCCATGAGAACTCCTGGAAGTGGGGCACTGCTTGTTTATTGTACATGTCGTAGACAAGCAGTGTTCACACTGGCCCAAAATATTTGGGTGCCAAGTGAAATTTTTGTTTGGTGCTAAAAGAATTTCTTTTGGTGCCAAATGAAAGATTTTAGTGCCAAATGGAATCTGATTGTAAATGAGAACCAATTAACCCCTAGCACTCTGGTGGTGCAACCATTCCTGAAAATAAGCAATCTGACATTTGCAGAATGAGGTCCCCAGAGAGTGAATTTGATGATGCTATCCCATACAGTGGGCCAATTTATCCTCTGGGTACCTCTTTCTGTTTTGTTTTGAGACCAGATTTTGACTCAGATTGAGGTTCACAGAGGGTAAATTTAGTGATGAACAGGGTAGTATCACTAAATTCACCCTCTGGGGAGTGGGGACCTCATTTTGCAGATGACAGTCTGCTTATTTTATGGCTTGGGTGCAATCGAACTTTCTTCAGTCACTCTATGAATTTAACCAATTATATCTTGTTTGACAGAGATCTCTGAGATCTGTCAAAAAGGTGTATTTGGTTAAATATCAAACCACATTATGGGAAATATTTGCTGCTGAAAACTTTGCCATTTTGACATCAGAGTGCAGAGGGTAAACCGTGTATGGTCTTTTGAGTGCAACAAAGGGTCACCTGCAATGCTATTTAGTATTACCTGGCTATTTTTCAGTTGACAAGAAAATACAAAAATACAAAATAAAAAAATTAAAACTAATAAATAAAAAAATAATAATACATGTAAATAAAAGGCTATTGTTGATGTTTACCAAATAATTTCATGATAATTAAATCACTATTTATTCCCTCCAATTAAACTTGTAGCAGATAATTTATTTTCTTCTTTAGGCATTATAAAATTGATTAAGTAAGATAAAAATGATTAAATAACAAGAAATATTTTGTTAAGAATCAGATGAAATGGATAAACTGTTAATTTAATTGACTCATAACAAAGATTATACAGTGGAACCATGTTAATTGAATAGCCACTTTCCAATGAAAATTATTCAATTAACAAAAATATTCAATTAACAGGGATGATGTCACTTTCCTGTATTCTAGAAATAAACTTAGCATTTATTCTATTATATCTTATTTGACAGAGCCCCATGAGCTCTGTCAAACAAGATATAATAGATTAAATGCCTGTATTGGATGTATTGAGGCCAAATAGGTCTTTCAACAAAGGAAAACTGAGGAGAGTCATTTTAATTTCTCGACAGGTTGCAAGATTTTTTATTCAATTAACAGCCATTTTACTCTATAACCTATATTCAATTTCAAATGTGTACTGGATGTATGGTAAATGGTTTAGTGTTGGGAAATTGTATTCAATTAACAGGGATATTCAGTTAAGAGATATCCAATCAAGTGGGCTCCACTGTATTCACAGAATGATTTTGGTAATTAAGTTTCCTTAATCAGTCATTAATGTAATCATTGAACAACCTTACTTGAAGTATGGAATTTTGATGATTGTGTCAGGCCTGGCATTTTCAGGAGAGCGATTTATTCTCTCGCCTACTGCTCGCCTTAAAAAAATTAAGGAGGGCGAAAACTAGCCCTCCTGGCCTTAGAAAATAATGATTAGCATAACAACCTATTCCTAAAACCTACACCTTTTCAGATCTCTGCTATGTTAGTGGTCTCTGTAAGATGGTCACACTGCCCCTCCCATATCTCCAGGCCTTTCTGAGGCATGGAGGTGTGGGAGGGGCAGTGTAGCTGTCTCACAGAGACTACCTGGTTAGCAGAACCAAACAAAAAGTACAAAGCCCACTGGGTAGAATTCATTTATTGTAAAACTTCATTTTGTCACTTCTAGCTTTTGTAAGCCTGAGGAAAACTAATCGCTCCCATAGGCCCTGCGAGGGGAGCGAGTTTTATCCCTCTTGCATTTTTAACAATGCCAGGCCTGTCCTGTTTCTAAGAAAACCTTGGCAGCCTGATAAATTTGAGACTACTGTTGAAAATATATTTTTTTCTGTAATGTTGTAACAATATATATTGACTTTGAGATTCCTCTGTTGGTTTAGGTAAGATTACCATCAGCACATAAATTTGGTAGTTTTTTGAAGGGTAAAGAGTTCTCAGGTTATAAAGTATAAAGAGACAGTTTGAGTGATTACATAAACAACACACTGCTCTATAATTAGTCAAGTTCATGTAGTACAGTGGCCGCTTGCACCTTAGTTAACTAATTTTGTGATTTCATTTCTCATATTTCTTTAGATCAAGAAACTTTATCCAGAAGTTAACTTGAGACTCCCTGGTAAACGTCTCTTTGGAAATTTGGATCCTGAGTTTATCCAGCAAAGAAGAGAAGGCTTGGATGAATTCATTCGGAAGTTAATTTCACATCCACAGCTATGTCAGAAGTGAGTACTGTTTCTTTTTTTACTTATTTCATGAGGGTTGGGGGTAGGGGAAGGTTTGGACAGTCATGATACTGAATATTTCAATGTTTTGCCCTGAACTTATAAAATTTAACCCTTTACTCAACGAATCAGCCACATCTGCTCACGTAATATGCAAATTCAGCAGCAGAAAAAATATTTTTCAAAACATTTCAACAAAAAAATATCAAATGACCTCTCTGGAATGAGTTCATCGAGCACATTGCAGTGAGGGATCACATGTGGTTTTGTTGAATGTTTTTGAAAAATTCAAAAGAATTATATTTAAAATAATAAATTTTTTATATTGTCTGCATTGGGTAAAGGGTTAAAACATTAATTGCTGATGAACATTATTTCTTATCAACCTACCTTACAATTGTTTACTACAGGCTTGCCTTGCAGTGGAAGACCCTAACTCGGATAAAATACTCTCTATTTTAATCTTTCCCCAGAGATGTGGAAAAGAAAAGTGGTGTAAAAAACACCACGAAAAAATAAGCCAAAACTGGGCCAAGCACCATTGGTGCACACCCAATATAGGATGCTCTTCCCTTAGTACAAATCCATGACTTCCGTTACCCAATGTGCAGTGCAGTCATCAATTCATCATTCTTTTTTTGTTTGAGACACGTGAAGGATGTGTCGTCGCCATTTGCATTCTGAAACAGTGATAATTCAACTAATGAATAATGGTTTTCCTGTGACTGGAATTATGGATCTGAAGATCTTATAATAACAGGACTGTGTTTTATATATTCTCGTTAATATTTTCAACAACATTCTTATTGAATTTTATTTATATATTCTGATTTCGCGAATGTTTTTCGACATCGTGTCAACACGGTTCGGAAATAAAATTTTTCAGTTGATAAATTTTATTGGAGTTAGGTGTCAATGAGGGACTGTATGGACAGGGTTTCTTCACTCTGTTGAGGGCTGAATTTCTGTTTTTTAGGTCCCTGTTGGCCGTCTGGGTTCTGTCGTGTACCCACCGGTTGTTTTTTCTGCCACCTTCTCCCGTAGTTGTGGGTGTTCTTCTACTTTATGTATCTGTTGAGTTCACCTTATTCTTCTACTGCTCTCACCTCTGTTATTTCCAGTTTGATCCCTTTAGGGCAATTCCTTTTGCCCTCGCTTTTGGTGCGTTCTTGTGTCTGTTTCTCCCGCAATCGTTGGGGGGGGGGGGGGGGGGCTCCCGCACTCGGGAGGGGGGGGAGGGCCTCTCGACATGACCACATCTGGTGTGAGTTATACCCCCTTCGTGGGGGATGTTCAGCTCCTCCCACACCCATGGGGGTGGGAAATGCTGTCATTTCGGGGCCTTCCGATATGACCACGTCTGGTGAGAGTTACACCCCCTCTGTGGGGGATATGCAGCTCCTCCCGCACCTGTGGGGGGTGGGGAACACTGTTGTTTCGGGGCCTCCCGACACGACCACGTCTGGTGAGAGTTATTCCCCATCCGTGGGGGATGTGCAGTTTTTTTACCGTGGTGGATGCTGCAAGAGCTGTTGGATATCTGGTGAAGAGATGCCTGGTTGCGGGACTATGCACCCTCTCCAGTCGACATTTAAGGCTGTCATCAGGGTTATGACTCCTCCTTTGGAGGCCAAGCTAGGTTGCTCTTTCCCCTTTTCCGCCAGTTTCAACAGCTTCTGTCGTATCTGCTGCTACTGCTGTTCCGTCTACAACGTCATCGGCCACCGTTTTAGCCGGCCTCGGCTTAACCCTGCAGGGGTCTGCAGTGATGTCTGTAGTGTGGTTGTGGGGTATCGGCCTAAGCCTTCCCTGAATTCAACTCGGCAAAGTCGGAAGTGGCTGCCAACTGAACCCCCTGCTGTGTCCTCTCAGCCGTTGAGCACAGCAGTTTTATCCCTGCAGGGGTCTGCAGAGGTGTCTGGTAGTGTTGACGTGGGGTATCGGCCTCAGCCTTCCCTGACTTCAACTCGGCGAAGTAGGAAGTGGCTGCCAACCGAACCCCCTGCTGTGTCCTCTCGGTCGTTGAGCAAAGCAGTTTTCTCCCTGCAGGGGTCTGCAGAGGTTTCTGGTAGTAACAAGCTATTAATTGAAAATAGAATATGACTTCATTTTTGGAATTCATTTTAAAAAAATTTCCACAATCCTGTATAAGTATTTCCATTAGTTCCTTGAATCCTGCACCCTTTATAACAACATGTAACCAACTAACTCTGTGTATTTTACAGTTTTAGTCAGTATAAATTTTCATGTAGTGTGTGATATGGCAGTTGCCATTTTTTTTATAACCAGAAACTGTGACTAACCCTGTGCAATGCACAGGGTTAGTCACACTTTCTGGTTATAAAAAACTTTCTTCATTGACCCAAGTAAAGAACCCTGTGCACTGTACATTCTTAGTGTAAATCTGATCTATATCAACTCTTTACCAACGTAATGGCCAAAACCAGCCATTACTGTTCTCAAACTTATTTTGTGACCCTTCATTAGAATGGATTGTGGAAAGTTTGATTTTTTTTGTGAACTCCAAAAATGAAAACATATTCTATTTTCAATTAATAGCTTGTTTAGTGTAGACCTGGGGTATCGGCCTCAGCCTTCCCTGACTTCAACACGGCGAAGTCGGAAGTGGCTTCCGACCGAACCCCCATGCTGTGTCCTCTCAGCTGTTGAGCACAGCAGTTTTATCCCTGCAGGGGTCTGCAGGGATGTCTGTTAGTGTAGACATGTGGTGTTAGCCTGAGCCTTCCCTGACTCAACTTGGCGAAGTTGGAAGGGGCTGCCGGCCGAACCCTCTGCTGTGGTCTCTCAGCCGTCGAGTACCTCAGTTTTTCTCATTGGATTTTGATGTTCATGGTGGGGTCACCATGAGCTCTGTGGCGTTTCCATCCACGCACTCTGGTCCCATGGTCAATTTTGTGTGTCCAACGCTTTTTGTGCAGCCTGGACCTTCTGTCCCGCAGAGATCCGCGGCGACTCTCCTGAGTTTCCGCTCTGTTGATCCTCGGGGTATGTGATACCCCAATACACATCTGCCTTCAGATGTTTTTGGCTGCAGCCCATCGCCCCGCGTCGAGTGTATTTGAGGATCGTGACCCTTCCCTGGTAAATGGGTCAGGAGTGAAGCCACTTTGTCGGTTCATTCCCCCGACGTTCCGTTCTGACAGTCAGTGAGCTTAGGAAGGCCCTCTCCTTGCTCACTTAGGTTCTGTCCAAGAGCCTTTTCCATTGCTTCCAGCGAGGCTATGAGTGGCTTCCGGGTGCCCCCTGTGGTGCCACCTCCCGGGATTGGAAGCAGGCCGTTTTCTGATCCCCTGGTATGCCCACACCATGGGAGGCATCGGCTGGTTTGCCCATGATGGGCTATGTGTCTTCCGAGTCGTGGGATGAGTCTGACATTCCTGACGTCGAGAGCCAATAGTTTGCTGACTTGGGGGCAGCTCTTGACTTTGTGTTTGGGTTCCTTCCAGGTCTCAAACTGTCAAACCAGCCGACCGTTTCAGCCCGGCTGCGATCATCGGTCGCACGCCTACAGTCTGTGGAGCAACATGCTTCTGGGTGCCTTCGACCGTGCCTGTCGGTACAGGTGGTTGAAGCATTTACCGCTTTGGAATCTAAGCTGAGTTCCAAGGCTATGAAGACGTCGTTCTTCATCAATGTTGACACTACAATTTTGCCAATCCATTAGTCTGCCAGACTTGGACTGTCGTGGATCAGGACTCCAACTCCTCAGCCAAATGGAGACTCTGGAGTCCAGGTTGGGCTTATCGGGAGAGATGCTGGAATGCGTTCTCTCTTCGATCACGTCATCTCTGCTTTGTTGCTTATCTGCTACCAGATGAGTTTGACGACAAACAGGTTTTGTTTTGTGTGTGCTGTTCAAGGCACTCATGCATCTTCTCACACACATGCCTGTATCGCGGCTAGCTTGGAATTAGTTCGCAGGTATGCTGTGCTGGACACAAGATGTCCCCTTCTTGAGTGGCAGTATGCTGCTCTTCGATCTGCCTCTTTCGGCGGGTCCGCGATTATTCCAGGGTTCCGTGGCGACGGTCCGGGATGGCTCCCTTTGTCATTCCATTGATCTCACTCACAGGGTGGGGTAGGCGTCGGCAGTAGTCACCTCAATTTCGTCGGGTTGAGGCATTCCACTAAGTAGAGAGTGCCTCTTCCAACATGAGTCCCTTTCAACGTTACACGTTGGGAACTTTTGATCACGGAGATAGTCGATCTTCTGTCAAAGGGGGCAATCGAGGTCATCAAGAACTTTCTTTCAGTGGGATTTTGTTCCCACATGTTCTTGGTGCTGAAGAAGGACGGCCGACTCAGATCTGAGTATTCTGACGCAGTCTATCATTGCTCCTCAGTTCAGCATGGAGGCTTTCAGATCAGTTCGCCGCTCCATTCCCCAGGATGTTTTCAAGTTCAAGGCCATTCCCTTTGGCTTTGGCCTGGATCTTTGAGCCTTCACCTGTCTGATGTCGAATGTGTTAGTCTTACATCACACACAGTCCAGGGTGTCTTCTTCAGCTTGTCTAGTTGATATCCTCCAGAGGCAATCCAATGCTGCTTTTCTGGAGTCTGATGTCACACTGTTGAGCCTACTTACGTCACTAGGGTTCAGAGTCAACGGAGAGAAGTCGAACCTGGTCCCTTCCCCATCTTGTAATCTGGGATGGACTTCATCAGCTCGGAGTCTTCCCTGACTGCTTGGTCTCTGCGTTTCGGTGTCGGATCTCTTTCCTCTAGGTCGACTGCATGTCTGACCTCTCCAACACTTTTTGCTCAGTCGTTGGAGGCCGAATGTATGAATTGGTTTGGGATCTTCTACTGCTCGCTCAGGATGTCAACGCCGGATTGGTGGTTCTTCACATTCCCGGTCATCTGAAAGTCCTTGTCGACTCCCTGTCCCGACGGGGCAGGTTCTTTTCCACCGAGTGGATGTTCCACATGGCGGTGTTCCAGTCTCTTTGCGATCTCTGGGGTCGTCCCCACATCGATCTCTTTGCGACTCGTTGGAACCATCAGGTGGACACTTTTGTGTCCCTGTGTCCAGATGCTCTGGCTTTCACCATGGACGCTCTGTCTCTCCTTTGGAACGGTCTTGTTGGCTACACCTTCCTGCCGGTTCCGATTCTGCCTCAGGTTCTAGCCGAGATATGAACCTGCAGTTGTTGAATCCTTTCGATCACACCCCTGTCGCCTCGGTGGGTGTGGATCAATCTGCTCCCCTCTCTGTTAGCGGCGGTTTCGGCATGTCTCCCTATACGTCGCGACTTTCTTTGCCAAAGTCGCCCGAGGAGGTTTCAGGTCGACCCGACTTCATTGTGCCTTCGCGCATGTTTTTTATCGGATTCTGTCTCCTCCGTAGTGGTTTTTATAGACGAGTAGTGGAGTTGCTTTTCTTCTTCAAGGAGGCACTCACTCCACTGGTTTAGTCTCTGTGGCTAAGTAGAAGGTTTTTCTGTCGATGCTGTGCGATCCCTCTGTTGCTTCTGTCACTCCTTCGATCACACTGATTGCGGAGTTTCTGGTATATGTTTGTTTCTGGGGGTCTCCAGCAATGGGTACAAGTCCATGCTTCGGAGACCTTTTTTATATGTGGTACCGCATTGTATCGACACTCATCCTTGCCTCTCCAAGGTTGTTCAGCACTTTTCCTTGAAAAGGCCTAGGACTTTGCAGTTTACTCCAAGATGGACACTTTCTTGGGCGCTGCTCTGCTTAGGGGGGGGGGGTACATTTGCACCTTTATCCCGGGTGGATATGCATTTTCTCACATGCCAGATTTCTCCTGAATCCATTTCTCGATGGATTTGTCTTGCTATTCGTGCAGCTTCCGCTCATCTAGCTACTGGCGATTGTATTACCAATCAATTTTCTGCCACGATGTGCGTGCATTGTCTTCCTCTCGGGGCTTATTCTAACTCCGTCATGTTGTTGGATGTTATACTGGCAGCCTACTCGAGAAATGCTACCTTCTCCATTTATCTGTGACAGTTGCAGGAGCCGACAGAGGACCTTCGTCCTACGAGCCCTCTTTCTTCAGCTCAGGCTGTTGTCTATCCCAGCCTTTCAGCTTCTTACAGGGTCAGTTCCTGCTCTGTGCTGTTACTGCCCTTTCTGTCTGTGCATCGCACATCACCATATACCTCATCTTTCATTGTCTTTTACTAATGTTTGTGATGCTATGGTTTGATAGGACTAGGGATCTCTTCCTCTGTCCACGGTTCCAGTGCAATTGAGTTATGTGTGGGTTGGTTATGTGATTCCCTCCATCCTATTGTCTATTCAGCCTGTAGTAAACAATTGTAAGGTAGGTTGATAAGAAATATAAATTTTATAGTAAATTTCCTTTCTTATTATACCAACCGCAATTGTTTACATGGAGGCCCTCCCGTCTTCTTCTTTGGGTAAGAATCCTTCCTCCCTGCTGATCACATAACTCCTATGTTGGCAGACTCAAAAGAATGATGAATTGATGACTGCACTGTGTATTGGTTAACGGAAGTCGTGGATTTGTACTAAGGGAAGATCGTTCAATACTGGGTGTGCACTGATGGCGCTCGGCCCAGTTTTGCCTTATTTTTTCGCGGTGTTTTTTACGCCACTTTTCTTTCCCACATCTCTTTGGAAAGATTAAAATAGAGAGTATTTTATCCGAGTTAGGGTCTTCCACTGTAGTGCAAGCCTGTAGTAAACAATTGCGGTAGGTATAATAAGAAAGGAAATTTACTATAAATTTTATATTTCTTTGCAAGCTCTTTTTTATAGAGTTTTACCATTTATCTAATGAACTGGTTGCAGCCATCTGCATAATCTAAAGTAACAAATTTTGATATCGTTAGTGTTGGGGAAGGGGTTAATCCTCTCCACGCTGATGTTAGAAAAAGAATAATTTCACACAGTTTTTCCCATAATACAATTAAGAATTTGACCAATTCAGTCAGATAAAACTGAATTGGTAAAATTCCTGGTTATATTATGGGAAATATTTCCAGCAAGAAATTTTAAATTTTGACATCAGTTTGCAGAAGGTTAAAATATAAAGTACTATATAAAAATCACCACAACCCAGTTTTCCGAACATCTGTATCCAAGATTACTTCACTAGTATGATCAAACAATTTCTCTTACCTTATAATATATAATACTTTATTATATGACTTCCAAAAACAACTCCTTGGTACTGGCATAGTTTTCTCATTAACCCTTGTTCACTGAAAAATGATATTCTTGACTATATCCAATTCATTTCATGCCTGACTCAAGCACAGCTCATGTGAGGTGTGCAAAAATTCATCCCTTTTACAAATCTAATACTAGAGGGGGTGTCATTTGTGTGATATGCATTTGCGTCCTTGACTTTGTATGGATGCTTGATACAAAGATGAAATGTATTATATGACACACTAAAATCATATTGAGTGGCACAGGTGACACCGCTTTGTGCGCACCTACAACTCCACTGCAACATTTGAGCATGGTTTTAGCATTTCGAATTACATACCCTATGAGCCATTCACCGGGAACGGTCTAAGAAAACACGAAAGTTGCAATGGTGGCACAGCTGCATGGTACCTGAAAAATCCAAAACCTTCATGCTCATCTACAGACCCTACTGCAACATTTGGGCATGATTTTAGCGTTTTGAATTACATACCCTAGAAGCCTTTTGCCAGAAACGGTCTAAGAAAACATGAAAGTGGCAATGGTGGCACAGCCACAAGGCACCTGAAAAATCCGAAACCTTCATGCACATCTACAGACCCTACTGCAACATTTGAGCATGGTTTTAGCATTTCGAATTACATACCCGAGGGCTGTTAATAAGCCCAAGGGCTGTTCATCATTGCTGCAGGGCCGATAATGAATCATGATGCCTGACAACAATCATGTTATTACTGTTATTACCACTCCCTATTACAGCTAACCGCACAAAGGAATTGCTGGAAGTCTTTTGGATTTGGGCATTAAAACACAGAAGAAAATTAGTATGTTATGTAAATTGAATTGGACAATTGCGACCGATTCACAGTGCAATGAAACTTGTTTCCATCTGATAGTGCTTCATTTCAGCGCAGAAATAATCACTAAAGTCGGTTCGATATTTCTGTTTTGATCGTGCGTTCGACTTCAGTTCAGAAATACAAAGGGATGTCATCTGAATGGGAGTAATTCATTAGACCATGGAATCTAAAAATAGCTGGGCCGCGGGCTGCGAATGGCTATTTATACCATTATCACCCATGGCCCGGCTCCGTCGAATGACGTCACTGAAATTATGGAGTTTTAACGGGCCTCCAAACTTATGTTAATCGACTAGTAACTTAAAGATTGAGTGGTAATAATTGCATATTGGTTATAGAGTAAACTCCTGTTAAATGAATAAAAATTCTTGTAACCTATCAAGAAATTACCCTGACTCTCCCCAGTTTTCCTTTGTTAGCTCATCTTGACAAAGTCAAGCTGAGCTAATCTCATCGCTCCCCGTCTGTCGTCTGTCGTCTGTCGTCCGTCGTCCGTCAACACCATGTTTTGGTCTTCTCCTCCAAAGCCACTGGCCCAATTCAAGTGAAAGTTTGTGTGAGTGATGGTCCCAAAGGGGCATTTCATTTTTGTTCAACTCAGCATGCCCAGCCCCACTGGGAGGGAGTGGGGGAAAATGCTCCAAATTATTTTTAAAATCTTCTTCTCAAGAACCAGTGTGTACAATGACTTGATATTTGCTATGGAGCTTCCATATCAAACGAAGTTCGTGAAGTAATATTTGGCTTTGTAATAGGAGGGGTAAGATTTTTGGCCCTGCCCAAAATTTCTATTTTCTGAACCGATGGTCCGGTATGAACCAAATTTGGTTTGTGGTAGTATTGGGTCATAAGTACTTGACCCATGCAAAAAAAAAAAAAAATCCTGCATCCCCATGGGAACCCTGGGAGCTAAAAATAGAAATATTTTCAAACGCCCATATTTCCCAAACTCCACGGAACAGAGAGCTTTTATTTGGTATGAAGTATCCTTATGACCAGTAGAATTGAATGATAAAAAATAAATTGCCATTGGTTATGTTAGGGTGTTCTGTAATGGGCATTGAAAAAATGCTGAGTCAGCATATTTGCAAAAATTTAAAAAAATCTTTTCTCCAGAACCAATCATCAGAATCTTTTGATATTTGGTATAAAGCATTCATAGGGGGGTCAGATAAAAGTTTGTTGAAATAAAGCTCATTGCTTCATATTTGGGCTCTCTACAGGAGCCCGAAGTTTTAACATAGGGTAATATGGGGAATATTCTTTAAAAGTCTTCTTCTTCAGAACCACCAGTCAGAATCTTTTAATTTTTGGTATACATCATTGTTATGAGGGTCAGATTCTAGATTGTTCAAACCAAGTCCCTAGGTTAATATTTGGGCTTCCTACGGAAGCCCAAATTTTATCTTTGTTCAATATGGAGTGTAATTTAAAAAAATCTTCTTCTTCAGATCCATCAGTCAGAATGCTTTGATATTTGGTATGCAACATCTCTATGGGGGTCAGATTCAAGTTTGTTCAAATCTGATCCCTAGGTATATATTTGGGCTCACTATGGTAGCCCAAATTTTTACTTAGTGCAATATGAGGAAATTTCTTTAAAAATCTTCTTCTTCAGATCCACCAGTCGGAATGCTTTTATATTTGGTATACAACATCTCTTAGTGCAATTCGAAGAAATTTCTTTACAATTTCTCTTCTTCAGATCCAACAGTCAGAATGCTTTCATTTTCGGTACACAACATCTCTAGGGAAGTCAGATTTAACTGTGTTCAAATCAAGAACCTGGGTTAATATTTGGGCTCTCTATGGGAGCCGGAATTGGCCATTTTGCTGAAGAATTAAAAATTTTGTATTCAGTACCCTCTAGAGGTACTAAGATTAATCCACATAGGTTGTATCAAGGGGCTTCATAGGGGAGCTCTACATTTTACTTATGATCAACTGAAGAAAAGGCATGATGCCCAGATTATTTTTGTCACTCCTGAGGGACTCAAGGATTGACAGTGTAGCCTATGGAGATGGCTTGCTTAATGTAGACTCATTCTTGGACTCTGTTTAAATTGTGTTCTGTACAAGATGAGCGCTTCAGGCCCTGTGGGGCCTCTTGTTTATAGACCTATTTGGCCTTAGTACATCCAGTACAGGCATTTAATCAATTATATCTTATTTGACAGACCTCATGGTGCTCTGTCAAACAAGATATAATAGAATACATGCTAAGTTTATCTCTAGAATACAGGAAAGTGACACAATCCCTATTAATTGAATACTCCTGTTTATTGAATAATTTTCATTGGCAAAGTGGCTATTCAATTAACAGGGTTTCACTGCACCTAAAAAGCCAGAAATTGTTTAAAAGCCTTTTCAGAAACCACCAGCAAAAATGCTTTGATATTTGGTATTCAGCTTCCATTGGTGGTGATGATCCAAGTTTTTTCGAAGAAAGTTGTTTGGTAACCATGGGAGGATTCCAGTTGTGAGTCCTACCAAAATGTCTGTTTTCAGTACCAATGGGTCAATTTGAACTGAATTTGATATGTGGTATTATTGTGTCATATATACTTGATTCATGCGAAGAAAAATTTCTCAGGCACTAAGAGTGGACAAATTTTTCAAATGCCCATATTTTTGGACTGACTCCTGGTCCATATACTTTGATATTTGCATTTAAAATCTTTATAATTCTTTCCTCAACTTTCATTTTAAAAATTTTTTTGTAACATCATGACTTGACTGAAAATTAGCTGCACATATTTTTGTTTCTCATTTTCTGTTGATCAGTACTGGTTAGTTCAGGTTTTATTTTTGGGCATCTCCTGAGGTTGGAATCTCATCATTCAGGTGAGAGCCTCCGACCCCCTGTGTCCTCTTGTTTTGATTAGCACTAATCTGTCATGGCCACTATGTTAGGTGAAGATTAACACATGCAATAAACTATAAGTGCAGTTTTTGAAAACATGAAGCATATTAGTATGCGCTAAATTTAGTTCCAATGCATTTGTTAAAAATTAATCAATTTTAATTAAGGATGTCATGATTTCTTAATTAATTGACTATCAGTTGTTGGCACTGTTGATAAATATTAGTCAACAATCAAGAAATCTTCAAAGGCAACTTGATAACAGCATTATGCAATTTACCGCACATAATTCCTACCCTGTTCATGTTCTCTTGCTAAGTATGTGCATTTGCAGGACATAGGAATGGGGGTGAGGGGGTTTGGGGGCATGTGTCCCGTAATTTTTTCCAAAAATAGTTTAGTTGAGTGAGAGAGATACAAAGAAAGAGAGAGTTTAAACTAACATTATCTTTACCAACCTGTCATTGAAATCTTATTGGGAATTAGCAGAAAGGAGGTGCACAGCACTTAGACTCTTTAATCTTAAGATGTGCCTGAAGATTCCCTTGTTTGATTAGCATCTACTACAGCCTTTGACTCTTAACAGGCTACGTATTTTCAAGATATTTTGCAGCAAATCTAGTCATGACTGCTGTGTAGCAGCCATGACTAGATTTGATGAAAAATTTATGTAAATTTTAGGGCTGCACGGTATATCAATAAACCGATACATAGCGGTATTCAAACCAGAATCGATTGAATACCAGTGAAATTACAAAAATATTGGTTTATTGTCATTATTTATTTACCCACAATTCAATTTTCAAGATGTCTTGAGTTTTAACTGTAGTTTCGAATGAATAATATTATCCTTTTACTCAACGAATATGCCTCATCCTCATGCGTAATACACAAATTCAGCAGTTAAAAAATAATCACGTGACCCCTCATTGAAACAGGCTTCCGAGCTCATTCCAATGAGGGGGTCACATGATATTGTTTTGTTGAAATTTTTGGAAAAATTTGATAAAATAATATTTAAAATAATAAATTTCGAACTGCATCATCAAGGCATGCTAATTCGTCCCGCTGTGATGACTCAAGTCCTGATTGTGGTACGTTTGTTCAGATACCTGAACCGTCTTTCAGTATACTGGTATTCTGCAGTATCTTTGTGAATACCGATACCGGTATTCAGTTTAGAATATCGTGCAGCCCTAGTAAATTTCACTCAAGGAATGATTGGAGAAAAAACAATTCAATTTACAGGGAGGAAATTTTTATTAAATGTGCCCAAATTATGCTTATTTCAGTGGCAATAGAAATCCTGTCCTGGGCAGAAATAAATGCCAACAGCATGCAAGGAGTGAACCCTCTGCACTCTGATGTCAAAATGGCAAAGTTTTCAGCAACACCTATTTCCAGTAATGGAGTTTGATATTTAACCAATTATACCTTGTTTGATAGAGCTATGTAACTTTTCTGCCACTTTGCCGATCTGTGGTAGCCTTGAAAAGTTGAGCCCCTCCCCTTTTATCGATCTTCTGCTTCCTCTGATTTAAAACAGGTAGAAAAAATGAAACCCCAAATGTTAGTGTGTCAAAAATCCCAAATTCATGATTTTTTAAGTGATAAGCTTTATCATAAGTTCAGGAAATGGGTTATTCATTTGACGTATTTGCAAATGACATTCAGGTGTTTGTGTTTGGATATATAAGCTATAAATTCAATAACATTACTTGAATCATCAATAAAATGAATGTTCGTATGATTTATTTGTTTTACCCTGCGGAGAAAAAAAAATTAAAGAAAAAAACAATTGAGCAGTGTCAAGTTCAGTATTCTATCACACATAACTGCTGACATGAATATTAATTTGCTCTTCACATGGGGATATATGTTGAAACATTAAAATTCATTATTGGATAAAGTTATCGTATTCATGACAAGGTGTATTTTGTTTTGAGTTTTGAAACAGGTTTTGCTTCAAATTTTGTAACACTTTTTTTTAACTGGTTGAATGCTAGCAGCCACTCTCAGGGCATTCAAAAAAAATGAGGGTGCCAGAGCAAAAGCCATCATTTGTGTTGCTCACATTTCATGTTCAGTCAAATGCAAGTAATATTTTGTCCATATGACTTTGCTTTATTACAAATTATTGGAGAGTGCCCACATTCAATATTTGTAATAAAAGAAATTTTGATGAACAAATCAGACCACCAGAAATCTAGCTCTCAACCAGTTAAAATACAAATGCCCTGCTGAAAAAATGGATTGCAAATGAACACAAATTAGTAAGTTTTAACATCATAATAACACATGCATAAATATTCTATTTGATTATTTGAGAACTGATTAAT